>LSSN01003483.1:0-10884 GCA_001970855.1 Smittium culicis | reverse complement strand
GGGGGGGGGGGGTTACTAATTGCTTTCACGAAAATGTACTTCATAATTAAAAAAATAAACACTACATAATTTATCTAGAAAATAATCTCTTAAATAGAATATGATGTTTATTTTTAGCCTATATTTATGCTAATAATATATGCGAATAAACTGTAAATATAACATTAATATATATTAGAATTATGCAGTTTAATTATTACACTTCAAGAAACTTGAAAATTCAGGCGATCAAACTTATTTTATCCTTTAAAATAATAAGCATAATCAAAATTTATATTAATTAAATCGCTATTAATTTTCTTATCGTTTTTAATATCTATAAACATACTACATACATATTTTTCATTATCTATAAAAACCGTACACTAAAACAAAATAATTTAATGAAAAATTTTTTTTTTGAATTTTATGACTCTTTTATATTTTGCTATAGAAAAAAATAAAGCTAATTTGTTAAAAAGAAAAAAATTTTATTATAAAAAATTACCTGTGAATATACTTGTAAAATGATAACAGCAAGTACCTTGATATTAATTCTAACATTGTCAGCGATAGTTTGCCCTATCCCAAACATAGATAATATTGCTAATAACTTAGATTATAACAATATAAATATAATGGAACCTGATTACAGTGGCAGTATGAAGAATCCATTAGATATTTCTAGTCAAAATGAGGGGGGAAATATAATTAATGACTTTTCCGGATCAGAAGGATTGCTTAACGAAGAAATTAGTTCAATAGGAATGGTATATAATGGCAATAAAAAACTAGATGTGTCAGATAATAAGGAGGAACATCTAATCAATGATTTCGAATCACTTTTAAATGAAAGCCAAAATGACAATAAAGATTACAGTAAAAATACTGCTCTAGAAAAAGCTTCTGCTACACAAAACTCAATTCTAAATATTATACAAACCACTGTAGAAAATATAAGAGGAGAAAGTTATTACTACTCTACTATTAATTATACTGTTGAAAAAACCGTGCATGTAGATGAATATGAGCCCAAAACTACTACAAATAATAAAATACAAAATATAGAAAGTAAAAGTTCAATACTTAATGAGCCGGTCCCAAATTCAACAAATACTGAGCTCGCTGCTTCAGCAGTTCAAGGAAAAACATTATACTTGACATTAAATAAAACTAAAGCGAATGATTCTGGTTCAAATTCAATGCTTCAAAGTGATGGTAGTAAAAATATTTTAGTTAGGGATGTCCCAACTAAAACGGATTCACATAACTTAAAAGTAGCTGAAGTTGGCGCAGTTCCAAAAAATAAAGAGGTTATAACCGTAACAAAATCATTGAAAAACGGCCAAAGAACTATATTTTTGATTATTAAAAAAGATCCAATAAATAAACAAAGAGCTATAAATAACATCTATCAGCCAAATATTCCAAATGAAAACGGAAGGTATATTCGAAATTATTCCAACAATCCAAGTGTTGGCTATGCTGAAAACATTCAACTAGGGGAGAATTCATATATTTCTCCTATATTTAGGAATAACTTTAGACATAAAAAAAATTGTGGCTATAGAGGAAAAAAATGTCGACATAACAGAAAAAGCTGTGGATGCAGAAATAACAATATCAGATATAACATTAACCCGAATTTAATTGAGCTCGGCCAAACGAATAGAAATATGTGCAGAAAGATTTTCTGCGTTAGAAACAGATGTGGAAAATTAGTTTGTAGAGCGTACTTTGTGCCTTGCAAAATAGTTTCGACAACAATAACGCGCTCTCAAACTTCTACTTCAAGATCTCTTCCACCATTGACTCCTATATAATTTAATATAATTGTATTTATTCAAAAATGATGTTTTTTGAATATTTTAGCTCTTCTTTCTATCCTATTTTAATGAGTTTTATACTCCCGAATTCTATTTAATTAGGGCTAGAAAATAATTAAAATTTACTTTTGATAATATTTTCATTGGTAATTTAAATGATTTCAGAAAAAATTTATAGCTACTTGGTAATATAATCAAACTTTAATTGATAGTTCAATTTTTAGCCTACAAAGCCAAAGAAATAAAATAAATAAAAAAATTAAAAAATCTTTATTATTATATTATGGATTCTGAATGAAGAAAGCTCATAGTCGCAGTTTAAAATTTTTAATTAAAGTTTTAGAATTAAAATTATTATTGGATGAATTGGAAAGACATTTCAATTTTTAAATTTATTTATTTTATTTTATAGGTATTTTTTGCTAAAAAAAATTTCAAGTTTAATTTATTAAATATTTAAGAATATGAACTTTCGTTTATTATAGCTCTTTATTTATAATACTGCTCTCTTCGTAAACAACTCCAATTACTATTGTTAAATCCTTTTCGGTGTAAATTTTATAATTTATTTTCGCTGAATTCGATCTGGTAAAGATAGGTAAAGCTATTATTTCCCCTTTAGAGATAGTCATAAATACACTTTTAAATGTTCGAGACATCACTATCACCAAAAATTATGATTAGAAAGGAAATGTTTAATTTTCTTTTTATTTTCATTAAGCTTTTAACTACATTTTTTTTGATAATTATTTTTAAAGTAAATAAATATGTATTCGAAATTAATGTTCAAATAGTTTTATTCTTTCATTTTTACTGTACTGAAATGTTAATAAAAATTTCATATAAAGGTAGATATTAATAGGATTGAGAGTGAAAAAAAATCGAAATCTTATATTATTTTTTTCAAATTTTAGGAAATTATGGACTGGGATTATTTTTGAAGAATATTTAATTTCAAATGATAAAATTGAAGCTTATCCACGTTGAGTAATCAATCAATATATTTTAGCTCTTATGTGTAAACATAAAATAAATCTTGACTGAAAACTTCTTTTTAAAATTAGACTTTTATCTGAAATTATTAAATCAAACGATCATCGAATTATAAAAATTTCAATATTATAAATTAGCTACTTAATAAATCAGCTATTTGATAATTTTTACTTCCCCCACTAAAAAAAACAAACAACAAATTAGTAAAAAAAATATAGCATTATAGATCAAGCTTTTATAAGTGTATTTTTTAATTCAATAAATCGTATTGATTCTTTGTTAAAGAAAAAGAGTTTATAAAAAAATTCTAATGATATTCTTTAAATGATTAGGATAATCAGATATATCTTTGCGTAACAGCTTGAAACAGTTATTATTAATTTTATTTTCATAATATTTATAACAATAATTGGACATATATGTGAAGTTGTAGAACCGTTCAAAGAATTCTATTTGGAATCTGATTCTATACTTATGATTCTTCTATTTTTTTTTTTTTTGAAAATAATATTTTTAAATTAAAATGTAACGATCGACGATAATAATAACGAACGTTTTAATGAGTATTATAATTATGTCAAGCTAAATTTGAAATTATAATTAGATAAAATAATCAATTTCAAAATGAAATTAAATTTATAGTAATAGTTAAAAAAAATTCATGCCACAAAATTTGGCATAAAATCAGAAAATTATAAAAACTGCCACAAAAAGACAGAAGAAACTTCATCAAAGAATGATAAAAGTCAATGAAATAACTAAATCAAGGCAAAGCAAAAGAATTTAGAATTTCATTTTAGAGCTTTATTTTTTTTGCTCAACATGCTATTAATAAAATTATCACTTTTCAATTTAAATAAAACTTTTATCAAGTTTTAAACTCTTTATTGTTTTAGTAAATTTAAACCTAAAATAAATCCAATATAAGCCATATGAGAATACGCTCAAAAGGATTGAAGAACTCTGCTGCAGTAGCTGATCCTGCTACATAATTGGCTAATCTAAAGAAAATAATGAGCGCAAAAAATATTTTAAAGAAGTAGAACAAAGTAACCAAGTGTTTTTGTGTTATTGAGTTTAAAATATATCTAATTTACTCCTATAAGGAAGTTTTAAAACTTTAAAAACTCTTAGAAAACATTAAATAAAATTTGAAGTATAATAACTCTTCAAAAATACCGACTTGATTAAATTTCTTATAGGACAGTTACACTTGAGTTTTATATAAAATAACTTTTAGTCAATAGAAGTATTGCTCGGTTAATATTATCCAAGTATGAAGCAAAAAATTAATGAATAATCTAGTTTAAAAAATTGAAAATAAAATAAATTATATAAAATACTTAGATTTTAAATAAATTAAACTCTTACAACAATAGTACTTATATATGCTGTTTTAATATAAAAAATATCGCAATATTAAACGGAATTATCTATTTATAATTATTTTCTATTTAATTGATGTAAATACTTTTAAAAAAGCTCAATTACTTTCAAGCTGATTGAAATAAGAACAAATAATTTTAAAAGACATAAAATAAACTTAACAACTGTTTTTTACCCGATAAGCGTTCAGGTTTCGTATTCTACAAGATTGGTATACTTTATTCGCCGGCGGATTCAATATATTTTTTTATTTACTTAAACTATTATTAGATGACAGAATGAATAAATTAGATAAAAGAAAGAGTTTTTTATAATAAAAACGCCCATTTAACACCAGATAGAAACTACAAGGCTATCATCTTTAAATTTTCATAAATTGTTAATACCTTTTGACAAAAAGGTCATAAAGTTAAAACACATCAGATTTAAATTTTTTTACCTGATTTTTTAGAATAAAAATTTTATATACTATAATTTTATATACTACAAAATAGATTTTATTTCACCAAAATATTGCTATATAATTTATAACTTTTAATATAGATTATAAATTCATTTAAACCTTGAACTCGAGAATATTTGATTAAAAAAATCCTTATTAATTGTCATTGTTTTAAAATTAGCTACAAGAGTGCTTTTAATTATTTCGAGGATTTTCTCTCTTTATAAATTACATTTCAAAAAAAAAAAACACTGCAATTTGAACTTGCTCTAATAAAAATGATTTTGAGATTGCAGATAAAAATCTCATAAGTAGCAAATAATACAAATATACAAAATAGATAAATTAAAAAAAATCATTTTTTATTTCAGTAATTTATTTTGAATCCGCATATTTCGCTAATTTATAATTTTTATACTATTTGTTGAGATTCAAACTACTTTTAGATTCATAAAAATCAATGAAAACGTCTTAAGATACCAATTTATGTTTCAATTGTGTTGTAATCGGCTCAAATTCAATTTTGAAAATCAGCCAACAGTAAGAAATCATATTTAATTCCTGTATTGAAAATTCCAGAATAAATTCAAAACAAACCCAAAACAAACCCAAAATAAATTCAAATTAAATTCAAAATAAATTCAAAATAAATTCGAAATAAACTCGAAATAAACTCGAAATAAACTCGAAATAAACTCGAAATAAATTCAAAATAAACTCGAAATAAACTCGAAATAAACTCGAAATAAATTCAAAATAAATTCAAAATAAATCCAAAATAAATCCAAAATAAACCCAAATAAATCCAAAATAAATCCAAAATAGATTTCATATAAACCCTTCAATAAAATTTAGCCAATTCTACGTATATAAGCAAAAGCTTGCCATCCTCAAAATATTTCTAGGCTTTTCAAAAAAAAAAAAATCATCGTTTTAGTGTCTCTAGACTACTTTTAAATTTTATATTTAAAATCTATAGCTTCTAGATTTTATCTTAGTCCTGCTCCAAGTAAATAAATTTCTTTCCGAATTTTAAATCACTTTAATAACTTCAAATTTATTTTTTAGGATTATTACATATAAATTTTAAATTCTAATTTAGTTAAAATAGTATAATTTCATAAAATTATTACAACATTTAAACAAAAAAATTTTCGCTTGTATATTATTATTATTTTAGCTAGTAATTTCTATCAGTGAAAAACTTATTTTATTAGTGTTAAACTATTTCTCCAAGTATCCTTATGCATATCATGGTATTATAGAATATTATTGCGACATCATTTTTTCAACTAAAATTTATTGGATTCTAAATAATAGATAATAAAATTGATTAAGAAATTTTAATTAATGATTTTAGAATTTCATAAATAAATTTTGATTAGATTAGACCTTTTTAGTGCTTTTATTTTAAAACAAGTATACACTAACTAAATAAAGTTAAGGTAAATATAAATATATTTAGTCATTAGTATTTATTAATTAGTTATCAATGGTTTTCATTCAAATTATTGATGTCATACTTTAATGATAAAATTATTAAATGAATGGGATATAATTTCATAATTAATAACTAAATGTATATATATACATACATCACTTACTATTTATTGCAAGTCATTCAGATTATTGGTAGACTAGCTTAAAATAATAAAAATTCGCTAATAACTTGCTATTTTAGAGAGAATTCTACTTGCATCGAATAATTTAATAAAGCGTATTATATACGTAATTATTTATAAATAGCATATTGACATAGCTTTTTGTATAATAAATATATATTTTTTGCAGAATGGGTCAATTATGATGATGATTTAAGCGCATATTAAAACATTCTGAGTGAAAAAATACAAACTCATATGATATGCACCCGAAAAAATTTTCTGAAAAATAATTACAAAATTAAAATTTTTATTACCCACAAAAGAATTTTGCATAAATTTAATGACTCTCTATAAATTTTAGGTCTTTTATGCAAAATATATTTGATATTATGATAAATTAGGTATATCTAGTATAAGCTATAAATTGAATTTCAATAGTAACTATAAAAATGAAATTTAACCTATAATATTTAAAAATAAAGCGCTAAGAGAATATTTTCTAGTACCTAAAAAATCTTACGTAAATCTTGTTTGTATGTTTTTAATTGCGCTTAGATCGTAAAAATACGACTATAAATAAAATTGGAATATAATAAAGTGCATTAAAATTAAAATGTTAAAAAAAAAAAAAATTAAAGTGTTGACATGAATTTTAATATGCAATTTTAATTAAAGCTATTGATCAATTTTATGATATTTCAAGCGTTTTTTATAAAATTATTTGAATTTGAATTATTTTAGTCTAATATTTATCCAGAATTTAATATAATCAAAATATTAAAAAAATAGATTGAATTTATAAGACCATAATAGTGAAAAAAAATATCATATATAAGCACTCATGTAAATCGAGAAAATTTTAGTTGCGTTTTTATTTAATTTTTATATATAATTTTTTTTTTAAATGACCATAATAAAGATGAAACTATTGATGTTATTTATTGTTTGCGGTTTAGTTATACTCTACGAATTTGTTAAGGCCGAAAACCGCGATGAGAATAACATTTCTTCGAATGTAAATGAATATATGGGTAATGAATATGAAAATAATAAACAAACACATCAAAATAACAATAAAGTTATTTCAGAAAAAAATTTAAACTTTCGTCTTCAAGGAATAGAACTAAATAGCTATAGTCAAAATATCAATATCCATAATAAAGCTCAAAATAGTAATTTACACCCCAATCTTCAATTAATACCGCTAACAGGAGATTTTCCTACAGTAATATCAAATGGGAAGCAATTTTTGAATAACAATTGTAGAGAAAAAAAAAGTATTCGCAGTTCCTCGTGCAATCATATAAGAAAAAATTGCAATAAAAAAAATTATAGCTGTAAAAATAGATGTAATTCATGCAAGTGTAGTTCATGCAAAAATTATTGTAAAAATAAATTAAGTAATTGCAATGGCGAAAAGTTGATCGAACTTAACCCTGGAAATGAAAATGATAAAAGTATGTGCAAAAAAATAGTTTGCTTAAAACAGTTAAACGGACGTTTAGTTTGTAAAATATACCATGTAAAATGCAAACCTATTGGTCCTACATTCACTACTAAAATAAAATCGTCATCATCATCATTATCATCATCTTCACCATCGTCATCGACTTCAACTTTAACTTCAATATTATCTACGAAATCAACGACGACTGTCAAAAGTAGAGTTTTTTACTCTTTAACCCCAGTATAGTATATTATTTATTATATAATTCTGGTTTTAAATCAAATTCAATAAATATTTTAGACTATTTTAATTTAGAAAATTAAGAAATACATTAATAAGAATGAAATATAATAAATCTCGTACTTAATAACGATAATTTCGTCAAAGTGATATGTATGTATGTATGTATGTATGTATGTATGTATGTATGTATGTATGTATGTATGTATGTATGTATGTATATAGAAAGCTTTTAGCATAGAATTCCAGCATTTATAGCTCCAATAAAACATTTTAATTGCATGTATGTCAAAGTAATTCAAATTTAACTGAGCTTTTATTGTATAGCTAAAGACTCAATTCGCGAGAATAGAGCTAAAAAAGTTAATCTGTATTAAACTTTGAACAATCTGTTACAATATTATTCTGGCAAAAAATACTTTATAAGAATTTTTAATAAGTATATTATAGAATTTAATGTAACTTTAATGCAAACCTTTGGTTTTTTATTATATTAAATTTTGATTTAAACCATATGTCAAGATATATGAAATAATATTCATACTTTAAAATATTGCTACTTTGAATAAATAAAACTAAAATTTTATTAAACTCAGAAATTTATTGAAATTTTTATAGTAAATATTTATTCTAAAATGTAACATTTAATTTTATAAGAGCTAAGCATAAAATCTAATAAAACGCACATTTATTTTTTATGAAAAATATGTTTTATGTTTAATTTTTAAAATAATTATTAATTGTATAAAAAAATGTGCGATAAAATTATTTAATTTAGTAGATTTACTATATAGCATTAAGAAAATATATTTTTTAACTATCCACTCAGCTTTATTAAATATTTTTCAAAATATCATGATAATTAGTAAGTAATCATCTTGAATCTAAATACCTTTAGTTAATAAAAATGATTTTTTTCTGGTATCCATCAGTCTGTCTATAAGATAAATCATCTTGTGTGATTAGTCCAATAATTAATTATTGTTTACTCGATATTAAAATCATACCTGAAAAATAAAAATTTTAATTATTTAAATTTTAAATAAACAGATTTCAATCGTAGATTATATGAAATATATTATTATATGAGAAAACTATTTTAGGCATAAATGCGCGGACTAACCAAATGTTATAGAAAAAAAAACTATTAAATTAAATATTATTTTAAAAAAATAAATATTCAGTGCATATTAATTTTAAAAGAGCATTTAACTTATTTATAAATTTTTTTCAGTAAAAAGCTGTAAAATAATTTAAACAAATTGAGTAGTTAACATTATTTCTGAAGAGAGTTTGGAATATTTCCAGAAAAAAAAGGGTGTATTTATAATATTTTTATTTATATTGACCACACTCTCTCAAGGTAATCATAAAATATGAAATTTTACAATACCGCTTATATCTAGAATCATAAATATATACAGGTTGAGTAAAATTATACAACTCCATAATTTTAAACTTGTGGCTAATAGTGTTTGATTGAAAAGATTATATCCTTTCGCGGGATGTAGATTATTTTTGACCCACAGGATATAGCCAACAGTACTCAATAAAAATCCTTTAATTCCGAGGTCTTAAGGGATATTGGTTATTATAACATAACAGCAAATAATTAATTTGTTTACAAATCATATTCAAATCAATAAATTGGGTTTTTAAAGAGTGTTGAACGGGAAAGGGTTAAATATGAATTACTTTCAATATTTATGGCTACGCATATTTTTACTGCTGTAATATGGGAGACTCTGAACGAAGAAAGGACTTTGCTGCAGTTTAATTTTATTGGCTTGAATATTCATTAGTCGCTAATATTATAACCGAAATCGAAAAGGCAGTTTGTTTTTTCTATTTTTTCGTTTAAATTTAAAATTTATATTTGTTAAAAGAAAGAAATGATTTTGCTCATTGCTATTATTTTTTTATGTAATATTAATCACTGTAACACTTTACAAAATAAAATGGCTCCTAAATCCTATCAGCGGCCAAATTTTCTATAAAGTAGAGCTTTAAAATGTTTTCGTTGTTTTATAAATTCACCAATAGGTAAATATTTTAAAAAATGCGCATTTCTATTTATAGCCAATAGATTTTAGAGCAAAATATTAAATTTCACCAATAATAATAAATCTTTAAATTCAGAAGATTGTGAATGATCTGTTGTTCGATCAGGCTTTAGCTAGGCAAAGAAGGAAATAATCATAATAAAAAAATCAGTAAAATAATTAAAAAAACTATACAATTTCAAGAAAACAAAATAATCTTATTCCCCCCCTCCACTTGCCTAATCAAACTCTATACAGTTAAAATAGCTTTATTGAAAGTTTTTGGCATACTTATCCATACGTTTTAGATATGCTATACACTATTTTAGACATACATGTATATGAATAAATGGATTGTATGTTCTGTAGCGTCTTAGATAAAATAAGAAAAATTCATTGATGACTTTATCTCTTCAGAATTCAATAATATATTAATTTAATCAAAAAAATTGCTAAATGTAAATTTTTGAAGCTTTGGTCTACACCAAGGGTTTATATTTATTGTTGAACATCTGTTAGCAAGACTAATAGATTTATCACTTAAATATTAAATTATGTTCATAAGTATTATCATAAAATAAACCACCTATATCTCATTTTAAATCATTAAAATTCAAAAATAAATTGACCATTTTGAAATATGAAAATGGTACAATCCACTTTTAACAAATAAATTTACATTGTTTTAAATCATTTTTTTTAGACACAAAACTAAAAATGAATAGTATAAACGAAAATTATACATATAAAATATGATATATAAATATATGAAGGGAATTAATTAATAAGTCTAATACCTAAAAAAAAAATTTTTTTTGAGCTAACACTAGTATTGAGTATTATTTAAATTTATATTAATATTTATATATAAAGATATGTAACATTTTACTCATGAAATTAATTATTTTAATAAGCATTCGCCTGA
>LSSN01003480.1:0-12642 GCA_001970855.1 Smittium culicis | reverse complement strand
AAAGATTACTGTATCTAGGTATATTCTAGTTTTACTCTTTGTGAAGTTACCGGTTTTATAATTTCATATAACTATTAATAAATTTCGATACAATGTATGTTAATATATATTAAGTATTGTATAATTATAAAAATTAAATCGTAACTATAAAATAATATATCTTAAAATCCAGATTGAACTAAAAAATTCACTCCATTCACTTTTAACCTGTATAATATATTAATGTTATCTGATCTCAATTGAAATAAACTGGATTTCTAAAATTAGTTTTCTTAGTATATGTCTTTTTCATGTAAATTTCATCAAATTACTTTTTAAATAATATTTTAGATATTCTGATTAAAAAAAATTGATGATACAATAAATAGTAATTATATTCAATGTATTATTAATAATTAGTATTTTTTAATAATGAATTTGTTGTCAATATTGCTCGTACTAAATAAAATTTGATACTATTTCTTCTCATTAAGTAAATAAAAATACTCTTATTACTTAATAAAAGATTCAACTTAGTGTTATAAAGAATGTACAAATTGCGATCAAATGATGATATTAACTTAAATTATATTTGTAAAAAACTAATAAAATTTTATAGTTAGGTTAAAAGCAACAAATTAAACTATGATAACAACATTAAAATAATCTCTAGTCACATTTTATAAAAAGTACATTTCAATCAACAATCAATACATTTTAGTGTATTTTATCTTTTTTTCAAAAAAAAATGTATATATGATATTAATCCAAAGTACAATATTGATTTAATTAATAACTTTTAGATGAATTTAAATATGATTCTGTTTATGTATGAGTTATTAATTTATACCAGTGCTTATTTAAAAATTTTATAAAACTAGCTATTTCAATTAATAAATCTCAATATATTCTGCATACCAATAGTTTTATTAGATTTAGTAATAGGAAAATTAATTATAGGTATTCATAACTAAGTAAATTTATTTAATTACTTTAAAAATCTTTGAAGGTGCTGAATTTATGAATCAGTTTAGTTTATATCAGTGATTAATAAAATTTTGTAACAATTATAATTTTTTTATTCAAATATATTAATGTATTTACTAACAAGAATATTTGATGATGATTATAAATAATAATAATAGCTAGATATAAACGATTAAAATCAGTAGAATAATATATCCAATCCCTTCTGTATACCCGGAAAGATATTTTGTTTAGGCTAAATCGTCACAAATATATCAATATAGCAAAAAGCGTTTTAAAGAATATAGATTTATTGTTAATTGAAGCAAAGACATATATTTACTAATATTGGTTTCGCACAATTCAATTACAAATTTAAACCATTTTATAAAATAATCAAATAAATCTTAAAATGAAAGCATATATTATAAAGTATTACACATAATTAAATTAATAAAAAAATATCAAAACTCTAAGATTTACTAAAAATATATATTGAATGAATAAAGAATACAAAAACAAAGCTGATGTAACTATTTTAAAAAAAAATAAATAATAGATTTGAAACAAGTTTCGAATGATTTTCAATACTAAATAATTTGAAAAAATTAAAATATTGACAAATAAATTATATAAATGTATAACCAAAGTAAATAGAAAGGAAAATAACAATATATAGACCAATAAATTAATAATCAAAAAAAAATTTCAAAAATTTGGCATCCTTTTTGGAACGTCAGTTGACTCTTTACAGCCAAAAATCCTGGTTTTGGCGTCCTTTTTAGCTAAATTTGTGTGAAAAAAACGTTAATTTTCCAATTTTTGGCTTCCATTTTTGGAAAAAAATAAAAATTTTCAATATTTTGGCGTCATTTTTGGAATGTCAGTTGACTATTTACAATAAAAATTCTGGTTTTGGAGTCCTTTTTGGCGAATTATGTGTGAAAAAATAGTTGATTTTTGGATTTTTGGCGTCCTTTTGCTATCTTTATTATAATATTTTAATTTTACTAGTTTGTAGTGTTTATCTAAGTTTTGTAATTTTTGTAATTTTTTATTAATATTTTATTTATTTTTGTTTTATTATCAACATTACCATTTGTTTCCTACTAACAACATATTTTATTTTTTAATAAATTATTATTTTTTTTGTTATATTTTAAATTTTGCACTTTTATTTTGTTGTATATATGACATTAACAATTTTATTATTAAATATATAGAATTATTATATATTTTATTTGAATTTTATACATTTACTTTTAATCTGTATTATTTTTATCGTATATTTTATAATTAATCAACATAGCTTTTTACATTACAAATATGATATTTCTGCGATTTTAATATTCATTATTCTTTTCTAGTTACGATTTGTATATTTTGATATTTCATGTCTATTTTTGAAGTTTATTATTTCTTAGACTTTTATAAATACACTTTGTACAAATATTATTAAACTTTATACAATTTATATGTTTTCTTTTATTTTTTTGATTTATTATATGTATAAATATCGATTGAATAATATATACGAATTTGTATTCTTAATTGAATTTAACTTAAAGTAGTATTACATATCCATTATTTAGCTATGATTATCGTAATTATTCTATCACTACGTTAAATAAATTTTATTAAGTTGTTTTTCATTATGATTATTTTACTTGTTAATATATATTGTTTCTTTGCATAAATTGGTTTATGTTTAGATTGCATTGTCAATGAATAATTATTTACCATCATTTATCATTAAAAATTAAGTGATTATCTATTGATTTGATATATTAACAATGAACGTAAAATCAACAATGTGCATTTAGTTAATTTAATTATTTTATTTAAATGTCTTTGATTTAAACAATGAGCTAAAAATATTGTTGAATTATGTAATATAGATATAGGTAAATAGTGTAGAGTTTTGATTCTACATTGTTAATTAAACATTCTACATGTACAATCTACATTCTACATTATATTGTATTATACCATTAAAAATTATTTTTAATAATATCAAAAAGATAATAATTTCTATGATAAAAAAGTATAAATAAACGAAGCTTTTACTAAATCATGAAACTATTCAAAATTTTAATAATGGATAACGATAAAAAAATATTCGGATTTGAGCAAAAAGAAAAGGCTAGAAATAGCTCAATTTTTTTACCTTTTACTCAAAATGACACTAAATCAAATCTTTTATCTGAGCCAGTATCTGCCGCTGTATCTTCCACTGTTCCCACTGAAGTTCCCACCGCTGTGGCTGCCACTGAAATTCCCACCGCTGTTGCTGCCACTGAATTTTACGCATTACATGTCGCTGTAACTTTGGATGCTTCTGCCGCTGACTCTGACTCTATCCTAACCGCTTTTTTAGCTCCCATTCCTACTGCATTGAATTTTAATGCCTCTGCAAATTCTCCTGCCCCTGTCACATCTGCTGAACCTATTACAGTTGCTACTGTTGAGTCAGAATCCCTCCCTTCTGCCGATTGCAATACAGTAGCGAATACTATACTAGAGGAGTTTCCTTCTGGTTGCTCGAAAAATGTTTCTGTTTTAGACTGCGCTGGTGATAGTGATTCACGAGTACCTGTTGTGTACATTGAGTTAGTTGATTATTATATTTCAACTAACTCAAGAGGATCATCGGAAACACAGAAATCAGGATCTATTTCAGTTGCACCTAGTGAATCGAATATTGATCATAATTCACAAGAGTCAGCAACTTCATTAGGCACTGTAAAAAAAAAAGCCGAGATATGCAGCACATAAGCACAAGGTGTCTTCTGATGAAATTTCTTTTGGAAGATCAGAACTACCACTGAAAAGTATCTCGGCCTCTTCTCCCCCATTTTCAAAATCTGAACCAAGAACAGGATCGCTGCCATCGTCTTATGAAATAAAGTCAAGATCTGGGTTATAATAGTGCAAGGCAAGTGAATTCAAAAATTATATTAACTATAAAGATATTTATTTATTACTTAATTCAAAGTATACAAGATACCAGATACCAGATGTCGAATTCAAGACAGGAAAAACGTAACCTTCTTATACTTTTTCCGTTGCTTGGTTTTAGGTCATAAATTTCAAAGAATAATTACAGAATAAACTAAAAAGAAAGCTATATAAAAATAACTGTTTGATTAGTAATCAAAATAAATCGTTATCGATGTTTAAAATATTAACACGTGAAATTATTACTTATGAAAAATTAGTATCGATAAGAAATTTCGGAAATGTTTTAAAACGTTAATAACATTCTAGAACATTGCAGCTGATGATATCTGATTTTTCCGGAACATTCTAGAAAGTTTTACAAAGTTCCATTCATGACACTATTTTTTAGTTACGACTGTTAACTAAAGTAAATATATCATTATATCATATGTTTTCAATTGCTTTTTATTTTCTCGGCCATATTTTTTGCTATTTACTTAATCAATTTATTAGAGAGTGGTGTTAGATTCATTATTATTTATACGACATTGATTTTATATTTATTTCATAGATACGCTGTATTTTATAGTTACTATCATATTATTTTAAATTACTTTTAGTAAATTAATTGCTCATAAATTATTCTTCTGAATTTATAATCTATAATTGAGTTGCCATATAAATAGTTGATTCAACTTTTTAAAGCATTAATTCAGATTTATAATTTTTTATAATATTTAATATTGACTGTCATACACAATTAAAATTCATTAATCGAGTCATGCCAATCAAGTACTAGTATAAATCAAAATTTATAATTTAGCATATCATATTTATATTATTAGTCAAAATTTAAATTTTAGCCAATTTCACTCTAATTTATAGCCTAAATTTTATAATTAGCCAATCAATTTCAATTTAATAGCCAATAAGATATTTTAGCCAATCGTCAATAATTAACAGTTCAATTACACCATTTCAATGGCAATATCATATATTTTTAAAATTTAAATGAGGAAAGTGTTGAATTAAAAAAATAAAAAATTTTTTCACTCGAAAAGTATAAATAGACCCAATTTTTCAATTATTTGAATCTTTACCCATATCTCACAACACTTTTTTGAAAATCAACTTTCTAAAATTTAATAATTCTATTAAAATTCCCGCCTCCAACAACAACAGCCAAACTCCAAGACGCGTTAGTTCGTCTACACCTTACTCCGCTTCTAGCTCTCAAAGAGCTATTGCTCCTAGACCGCGTTTAAGCCAGAACATTTCCTGGATGAACACCCGGTCACAACCAGGCTTTGGATTCGAGCCTCTGGCCAACAGATTTCCTCCTTCTGCTCCCGCCTGCTATCCTGCATACAGCTTTCAGTCGCCTATGCTCAATTCAGCTGAAAACTCTCAGGCTTCTGTACGCTCGGTACACATCCAGCCAAATCAAGCTTACGGATTCATGCTGCCAAATGCACTGTCTCTTACTGCTTCTACCTCCATAATTGCTCCCACTGCCATTGTGTTCCTACTGCTCAACCTGTTCAATCCACCGCCTCTGCATCTTCCTCAAATTCTTCTAGAGGATACAGGATTGGAGGAAAGTCGTTCTTCTTGACTTATCCTCATTGCAACCTGGACCTGAATGTAGTTCTCACGGCGCTTCAGGAAAAACTGACTTTCGACAGGTACATCATTGCACGTGAAAAACATTCTAGCGGTGATCCGCATATCCATGTCTACCTCTCAATGAACGCTGTAAAAGAAACAAGGAATCCCAGATTCTTTGACATAATGGGATTCCATGGGAACTATCAAGTATGCCGCTCTTTAAAATCTGTTCAAGTATATGTCGTCAAGGACAACGACTATATAACAAACATTCCGGATTCTGAATTTCCACACAAGAAAACTACTTCAGTTCAAAAGTATTTTGCTGCTGCTACATATAAAGATGCACTTGAAGTTGCAAGGAATTCAAACGATTTTGGCCGGGATTACATCAAAAACTCAATTCTGTTTGTAAAAAGTACTCGGAAAATAAAGGATCGACCTGTAGAAGAAAATCTAGAGCCGTTCAAGGATCCCTCTTTCAGATTTATTCATCCTCGTTGAATTAAAAATTGGGATCGAACAAAGCAAGCACAAGTGTATAGGGAAGAGTAAAACTGGCAAGGCTTCCTATGCTCTGACACTATTCAACAAACCTCTAGTTATCAACTCTTTGGAAGACTTGAAGAGGCGAACGCATAAGCATGACGGTCTAATTTTTGACGAGTTCAATGCATTGAAACGAAATCTGGAACGTGAGCAAATGATTGCATTAACTAATGTGGATTTTGAATCAACAATAGATGTTAAGTATCGATCAGTACGAATTCCAAGGCTACTTCCAAGAGTATTTCTTACTAATGTAAAAATATTCTACAATGACTATGCAATTACAAGACGAGTTAAAACAATCCCTGTCAACTCGAGTCTTATAGTCGAAAAAGATGTCATTCTTATTGAAAGCGATGACGAATCTGAAGAAGATGAGTTTTGGATCTCAGATATTTCTCACTTTAAATTTAATAAATTGATTATATTCCTACATCTATGCACTCTATAATTACTTATGAACAATAACTTCAATTTATTGGACTAGTTAAATACCTGTTGTTTTTATTAATGTTTTTTCAATATAGTACCATGACGATATTCTTATGATCAGTTTCAGAATACCGCCAAGATATAGTGTGATAATCAAAGTTCAATAAAAAGAAGGGGAACACATCTAAGCTAAGTTAAAATTAGGATAAGAATATCTAAACCCAATTTTTAACACTAATACTTGATAGTTTCAAGTAGTCTTATCTCAGTACGAGGGCTCGACTTTCTCAATAGAGATGTCTTTAATTTTACCACTATTTTATCACTTTTACTCCTTGTTTTTTTTTCGATAATATATTTTATCTTTAGAATAACAATCTACTCGTGTATATTTAAATCTATAATCTACCTAGTGCACTTTATATAAAATAACCAGTTTAAGGTATCATTTAGCCTCACCGTTGTCCGGAATATCTTGTAGTTCCGTGTTATAGCAATTAATATTCAACATATATACACAGTAACTATATTATCATATGTGTAATCCTGGTAAGAAATCTCAACCTACTGATGAGTGGATGAACATAAATAAAGGACAAAAACAATAATTCGACCTTCAGAAGGCCGTTTTCTGGGATATAGAACCAGACCCCGATGACGTAGATCGAGTAAAAGAGGAGGCGAGCAAGGCTCCCTGGTATCCATCCACATGAAAAGATTATGTGACAGAGGGTGGTTATATTGTATAAGATCTTGTTGGAGCTTTCTACCAAGCAGCGTCTAGACACTTTTTTCAATTCTTTAATGACACCGAAACCACGACATTGTTCGTTATCAATTATAAAATATTTTAGATCTCTGATATTAATTCAATAATATTATAATAATTATATATTTACTAATTATATTATACAAGAAATTATAAAACGTAATCATGAAAACAACACATTTTTATATATTATTAATTCTATTCAATTACGTATTATTAATAATTGTAATTTTCAAATAGAACTATATAAAGTATTCTATTGATTACGAAATAATTCATTCAAATAATAATTTATAAAACCATAAAATATTCATTTAATTAAAAAATTATAAAAGCTTATCAGAGTCCAGCTATCATAAAAACTATTTTTTATTAATCGTAATTAAAAACTATTAACAGTTATTAACAATTAACAATTACCCACAATTATCAGAATTTAGAAATTATAAGCTTAATTTAACAAATATTAACAAATATTTAATTTTATTAACAAATATTAACTGTTATTGAATATTATCAACAGATATTGTCCACTATTAACTCATATCAACAGATATTAACCAATATTTACGTTTAAAAACATAAATCAACAAAAATATCTGATATCAAATTGGCAAATACTAGAAAACCTAATTCAGGATTAAGTAGATCGAGAAGATTAAACAACTCTTCAGCATCTTCTGCATCCGCCAATCCTGACAGATCCTCAACCCAATCAAGACAGCGGTGATGATCTGCTATAATGAGCACCAGAGTATACGGGTACAAGAGGGCCGCTCAAGCAAGAAAAAGCACTGTTTTCCTTCCGTTTTCTTACAGTCAAGGCGACCATATTTCAGTTCCGGTCCCACATTACTTGGAGGCGTCTATTGATCCTCCTATAATCGAGATTGAGGACAATGAACCGAATGAAGATTCAACTGGTCCTCCCTCATATGCTGAGCTCTTTCCGGATCCTCCAACCCACACAAGTCCAACAACCCAGCCAGTTGCATCCAGCTCACGTGTAACAGCTGAAGTCACTGTAACAGCATTGATTCAATTATCATCAGGAAGTACCCGAACCTATAACAATGGTAAAGGAAGATCAATAGATAGCCAGCCAATGGCAATTTTCAGCTCATCATTAAACAGCTGGTATAATAAGAAAAGAATTCGACAAAATATTAATGCAGAAGAACAGAACAACTCAAAAAATGCAAGATATGGTACTGTAAGCAAAACAAGTGACGTTTATAGAACCCACCTTGCTGCACCATCCTCGAGCACTTTTTACACCCCCTACGAGCATTCTAAGAAAATAAATGCCATTGAGCAGCTTACAGGGACTCGAGTTGAATCAACTAATCCTTTTGATTTAGTTGTTTTAAAAGGGATTAACAGACAGCCAATTAGCCACGTCAAAGATAAGTTTATAAAATTGGGTATTTATATTGACATGGTTGGAAACATAAAATTCGTAAAAGATACTACCGAGATACTGGTTATTAAAACGTATAAAAAAACTTTTATACACAAGCTTAAAAATTTTCCAGCTATTAAAGTTTTATTTTCATAAAATTTGATTTTATTATTTTAATTTTATTTTATAATTTATAAATAAAAATTTAAAATTTAACTTTTTATTAATTAATTATATATTTTATTAAAATAGTTTTCCATGTTTATCATTAGCTTTATATAGTATTATATATTTTACATTAAAATTTTTTTTACAAAAAATATATACTTATGAAAAATTTCAACTAAACGCTGTCTAAATATTATTTATAATTATAATCTTTGGCAAAGTATTGTACAAAAAATTTATACGAAGAAAATTTTTTATTAAAATTATCCTATTTTAAAGTACAAGTTAAAGTTAAATATATTATATAAATATAAAAATCAACATTATTCAACTAAATTTTTAATGATTAAAAATCTATTAGTTAATTCGTTTAATTTATCAAAATTGAATAAAATATCTGTGCCATTCAAGCCGAAACATTTTTACACATTTAGGTTGTATTAAAGTTTGTCATTTATTAATTTTATCATTTTTATCTGAGCATTTCCTAAATCACATAGATAGATTTGATTGCCCAAAATTCTTAAATATTAATAGTAATTCACCGATGTGACTTTAATCAATTTTAGTTACAATTGAATTACGGTATGTAAATATTGACATGATGAATCAATGGTCATATGTCCAATTGAAAATATAATTAAAGAATCGATATATATCTAGATTAACGCGAGTTTTCATAGGAAATAAAGTAATAAATAGTTTCGTAAATTATTAAAATGGTACATTTTAAATAGTTTGAGCCAATACATATTTTATATATTTATTTCTACAAAATTTTCCAGAATAAATATTTAGCTACAATCCCATTTATAATTTATAATTATTTTATTTATAAAGTAAATTTGGACATATGATATATATTTTTAGTGATATATAATTTGTAATAATATGAATAATAAATCGTTTAATATTTTCATTTTAAACTATTTCTATTTTTCAATGTAATATTACAACTTAATTTATAATTATGTTTATCGAAATTAATTTTTTCTTCATTTTAGAAATAAATAAAAATATATATCGATTTCATAGCTGACATTATTTAAAATTTCGTTTTAAATAGCATTGTATTCAAAAACTTGTTGTTTTTTACTACAATTATTGCATTTCTATGTAATTATAATTTATTGTACTATAAGTTAATTTATTAGCATTTCTTTCTACGTTTCTATCCTAAAACGCTATTGATAATATTAATGTAACTTGTAAATGACTAATCTATGTTAAATTTAATGTAATCGTCAATATTTTTAATACATTAATAATTTCACATAGAATTATACAAAGATTGACTAACGAACATGTATTCTGAATAAGTTCCAATCTTTTTAATTATCTCGCCGGTTCTCAATTGGTCATTGTTATCAACAGGTCATATTTTTACAAGCAAATTTGATTTTTACTACAAGTTGCACCCTAAACAACTATTGTTATAAATATTATTATGAATTGTTATAAATCTACATAACGAATATGAATATCTAAACCTAACCATTAGATATATAAGATACTATTATTATAATATAGTTTTTTAGTAATCAACATTGATATTTAATTACAATTGTAAATCATCTAAATGTTAACTGGTCTAAAATAAAATTTTTTTTGTCTAATAATATAATGATCATGCAATATATTATCTCGCAATTGATATGCCTACACGTCATTATAAACCTTTACAAAAATTTCCAATCCATAAAATATAGTAAATTTTATAAGCGATTTCTTTAGCGTAAATAATTTTCATAATTATATTCTAAGTATGAAATGTATAAATCATACAAAACTTTAGTTTTTATATATTCAAGCGCTTATTTTAGGTATTAAATCATAAAATCATTTAGTTGAATCTGTTTAATGCCAATTATTTAAATAGAAATATTATATTAAAATTTTAACATGTCTAAAATAATTGACTGAATTAACATATGTAACTGATAATATCTTAATAAGGGTATTGCAATATATATTTTATAGTGATGAATCTATAATATATTAAAAAACATATTAAATATATCTATAGTAATTATCCGTATGTATTATATAAATTTGGATATTTTATTACAATTGCTAATATTTATAAAATGATAATCATTTTAATAAAATTATTTCTATTGAAATTTAAAAATTTTAGCAAGTATTTAATAAAAATTTGAAATTTTTATGACGATTGATAGATACTTGTAATATAAATTTAAAATTGTGTATATATATTTAATTATAAATTACGATATTTTTATTGCTATTGATAATTATACTTGTAGTATAAATTATATTTAAATACAGTATAAATATCAAAAAGAATTTTCATTGTATTTATTAATTGAATATTTAAATATGTGAAATGTCCAATTTTTATGGGAACTATTATCTTAATTTTATTTAGATTCAATGAAACATGATATAAATTAATATCTATAATTATTTTCTATTAATAAATATATTTTATAATTATTGTGTTATTTATAATATACAATAGAAATATTATGCGCACTAATATATAATGGATCTCACTTTTTATCAGGACTTGATAATTAATTGAATTATTATTTTGTATGTACTTTAAGATTAATTTTTAAAATAGAACACATTTTATTGCCAAAAAAATTATCAATAATATCTCTAAAGAATTATTAATTTCATTTTACACTATGGACTTCAAGGAATTATGCCTATAATATATTAATCTTGTCAAAGTTGAACTTAATGAATACTTAGCAATTGGAGAGTAATCTAAATCTTGGGATTTGAGGATCGTTAGAATCGGGAAGAATAATTTTCACTTTTCTTAAAACATCTTGATTGAATCATTACACTTTATGAATGTTAAATACTTCAGGAAATACGAAATTTAGATGTGCAATATTTTTTTTGAACTTTTATACTATTTGAGGCAATGAATTTTAAGAATATCCTATTAATTTTTTTTGTAGACTTATTTTTTTTACAATTTTTATTATTTTTTTGTATTAAAAATGATCAAGATATTATGTTTCTGCTACTAGTGTAATTATTTCAGTATGTATATATGCAAAATCATATTGTATAATAAGTAAATAGCATATCATCAATATTAACTATAAAGTAGTATGCTAAAATAAATATACTCATTCGTTTATTATATAATAAATGTTTTTTGATAATAAAATATTAAATTATAACTTGAAATATAAAAAATTTTTTTAAAATTTTAATTCCATCTAAAATTGTAAATTTTTATCAATTAAAAACCAAAAATAAATAGCGACAACAGCGAAAAGAAAGTCAGTTACGAAAAATCCGAATCGGTAAGGAACAGTACGGTCAAATTGCCGTACGTTCCTGGAAAAAGCTTGGAGGATTCTGAGTCGGTTAAATCGAATTTATCTGGTTCTGATATCAGCTTGTACGTAGAGCCTGAAATCAGCCTGTCCGCCGAACCCGAAATAAAGCTGTCAGCAGATCGTGAAATCAAGCCGACCGCGGATCTTAGTCATGATTTATCATGTCATTATGTTATTTGATATACTTGTTGTATGAAATTACAAATTACAGTGCAATATTCCCAAAGTCTATTTTGGATAATAAATTTATGTTTTATTTGCGCTAGTGATTAGGTAATTTGAAAACGTGTAGTAAAAAATATTTTGCTGTGGAAATTGGATTATCATTACTAATAGTTTGATATGTAATCATTTAGCATTCTATTCTAGAATATTCTTTATTGTATTTTTTATTATTTTGATAAATTTTCAAAAAGTATATATAGTTAGAGATTTTATTGAAAATAGAATCTTTTGCTTTAAAATATCTTCACTTGATAACTATTTCAAATAAATAAATATAA
>LSSN01003479.1:0-31027 GCA_001970855.1 Smittium culicis | reverse complement strand
TAATTAATTAAATTGGTGTTTTTTTTTGTGCTTTTATTTATTTTTTGGTTTTTTTTTGTGTAGGCTTTTTTTTATGTCGCAAATTAGTCGAAATAATCAAATTCGTTAAATTCGGCGATTTGCGTGCTTTTTTTTTTTCGATTTGGCTAATTAAAACCGTGCACCAAACTTGGGCACTTACAATTTAATTGCAATAGTTAAACTTTGTCTAAAGAGACCAAACTTGTACCAAAATGTAGCTCTTGGCAAGGTCAACAAAGTTGTATTAATAATTTATAGTCGATATACTACGTGTTCGATGGTTATAGTCAATTTTATTTATTAAGGGCGTAAAAAAAAGTGAATAGTAGATAAGAAATAAAATTTTATAGATTCTCTAATCCTATTGGCTCGACCAAGAAAAACTTTTCTAAGAGAGAGAGAGAGAGAAAGAGAGTCAGGCTTTATATTTATAGAAATAAAAAAATGAATAAAAAAAGGTGGCTGGATATATGGAAGAATTAGATATACTGGAAAAAGAAGTAATTTATTGATATTACAAAATAAGAAAATTCTATATTTTTTAAAATAAGGTGGGGGTGGATGATGGCGGAGAGGGTAATGTAAAAGGTTTTGGATTATAAAAAAGAATACCAAGGAACTAAAACTGTACATGATGGATGTTTTAAGCTGTTTTTTTTTAGTAGTTATTCAAAGATAGCTGTGTAAACATGGTCGAGACCAGATCTTTGACAGTTGTTATCTTTGGATTAAATCCCCAATCCCTGATGGCATTATCAGAGTTGAGGCTGAAGGGCCATGTTTCCGCAATCTTTTGGCGGTAGTCAGGTTTGTATGTGATTTGAAAGTCATTGCTAAACTGAGATTTGATTTCAGCAGCGAGTTCAGATGGGGTGAAAGATATAGAGCTGATGTTGTATACGTTTTGCGATAATTGTTCAGATGGGTGGAAGAGAAGTTTAACTGTAGCATCTATGCAATCGTCCACTATTTTGAAAGAAAAAAAAATAAAGGTTAGGATAAATGTTCGAATTATAAATCGGTAGATGAACACTCATAAATAATGCAGCGAATATAAATATTTGCGATATTTTTAAGCGTTTAATAAAATAAATCATTGGAGTTTGGATGGGTTTATGATCCGGGAAGAAAGCAAGAATCTTATTTTTTTTTTAGAGTTAATAAAAAAGTGATAGATATATGAATGAAACTCACGGTACATCATGGCTAATCTTGTATCTTTTTCCAAGAAGCAAGTGAATTTATTTTCACGTTTAGCGGCGTGGAAAATATCGACAGCGTAGTCAGTTGTTCCACCTCCAGGTAAAGAAGCGCTAATGATTCCAGGATATCTAATACTTCTAAAATCTAGGTTGTATTTCTGAGCGTAGTATTCGCCCATTAATTCCATATGAACTTTGGTAATTCCGTAAATAGTGTTTGGTCTCATGATGGTTAAATCAGGGGTGTCATTTTGAGGAGTGGTTGGACCAAAGACGCCCATAGTGCTAGGGCACATGAGACGCAGGTTCATTTCTTTAGAAATGTCAAGAATATTTTGGAATCCATTTAAATTTACGTCAAGTGCGAGTTTTGGGTTAACTTCACCAAGGGCAGACAAGACAACAGAGAAGTGAATGATGCAGTCTATATTGTGGGTAGTAGCAATTCTTTTAATGCCATCTTTATCTAGGACATCTAGGTGCTCAAATGGACCACTGGACAGAACAGACTCGGAAGGTGCTTTAATATCAGTTATAATGACGTTGTTTTTCCCTAAGGAGGCACGTAAATTATCAGCGACAGCAAGGCCAAGTTGTCCACATCCTCCGGTGATTAGAACTTTATAATCATTTTTGGTAGAAGAAAAGGGTCTATTATTTGTGGGTAAGGTATTTGACTGCTTTAAAGATGAAATTGAGCGAGAGCTGGTGTTTGTAGTGGACGAAGATACTATTTTTGGGAGGTAAGAATTGAGGATAGGGGTTGATTTAGGAAAAGAAAAAGTAGTCTGTGAAGATCTTAGCAGAGGGAAAGCACGTGTTAGAAAGGACATTTTTGGTATGTAAAATTTATTTGAGTTTGATTTAGGGAGTATATAACAGGAATGGCGAATGTGAATAAATATCAGCTAGAGTATTGATATAAGATGGTGAGAGAAAGAAGGGTCCAGAGTATAGACGAAGCTGTAGAAGATAATAAATAAGGGCTTGAGAGCACGCTAAGCAATTAAGAAAAATAGGGGAGGGGTAGTGATAATATAAGAAGATGAAGATAAGTTGAATAGATAATGGGAAGGAAGAGGGGCTTATATAGATATTAAAAAACGACTATTGTTATGAATCAAGAGTTTTGTTTTTTAGTGGAGTTTGTATTAAGAGTAAACATATTGATGGGATAAGTGACATGTTTTGGAGTGATTGTTTGATTAGTAATGCGGCGTTGGCTATGGGAGAATATGTTGACAAGTTTTTCTATTAATGGAATTGGGCAAGATTTCATTAAATGAGTTTAGACAAGTTTTTGGAAGGGCAGATCGAAAAGAGTATAGATGAGTAAAGCTGCAGGAATAGTACATAATGAAAACTGTTTATCAGTGCTCTGGGTTTAGCTATATTTTAACTTTTATACGGGCTGTCATTTGCGCTTAAAGATGGTGTATGCGGGTTGTCATTAGCCTATTTGCCCATTTACTCGTTAGTCACTATCAAATTTTATATATATACTATTCTTGATTTGGCATTTTCACCATTAGAATTTTTTAGTAATGTAATGCTGTAATTTTTTTTAAATATAAGCGAATTTATTTTTGACAGATTTCTGTTTAATTTGTCTGTTTTGGGAATAATGATGAGTTTTTTTTTTTTTTTTTTTTTGGTGCATATGTATTATTCGACTATTATTTAAATTTTATTGAGCATGGATGTTTAATATGATTATAGGAAACAAAGGCGTAAAGAGTATTCGGATCATAAGAGTTGATTGTTTTCTTGGCTTTATTTGGGGGTAATTGGCCAAAATGACGAAAGTTAAATATAATTGGGTAAGCCCTAGAGGCTTTAGCAACAGTTTTTGGAAGCTTAGCAAGTATAGCGGCAGGAAGGGAAAATGATGTAATTTTATGCACTCAATTTGAAGAGTATTTTTTATCCGACGGGATGTTTAAGCCAATGGGCGTAATCCAGGCTTTGTGCTACCTCTAATCAAGCACTTAGAATTATAAAGCTTGCAAAGATTGACTAAAAAGCTGGTCCAGAGTCAGACTAGCTGACATATCCCAAAAATAGCCCATCCCATCTACTCTTTTATTTAGGGAAAGGCATATATTTTCTAGTATTTTCTCACCCATATCGTAATTCTTTTAATAGATCAGCTTGTACAATACATTTGTTATGTTTAGCAATCTTATAGATAGGTATAGTTGATATGTAATTACTATTAATATTATACGCTTGCAGAGAAGTAAAAAAAAGGCATATTCAAGCTAACAAGTTTTTCGAAAATTAAAATAGAATATCTAGAGATATTGGCCTTGCACTTGAACAATGAAAAAAACGGAAACAAAAATAAAAACCAATTTCAGGTTTCAAGCAGCTTTATTTTAATCACTTTGATTCTGACTAAATTTTGGCCTACATTTACCTTAGCTTAATTTAGCCATTTATAGATGCATTAGGTAGCATTTTTTACGAGTCAATTTTATCTTTTTTTCGAGTATAAAAATTGGGAACGTAGAAGTTGTTCAACGGGATTTTTCAGAGTGCCGCGATAGGCTGCTTAATCTTTTCTATAATGGCTAAATCTGAAGTTTTTTTGCCATTAATTTTTCAGGTGCATTAGATATTATTTTTGTAAAGTTCGCTAAAAAAAAAAACAATAATTATCGACATATGGATTTGCGGAGTATACTGCTAATACTTACGTAAAAAACGTCGATTTCCAATATAACTTTGCATTACTCCTGGATTTCTTCATGTTTCAGAATGAAAATTCAATTTGAAAAGCTCTAAGCATTTATAAGATTAGTTGCTTATTAATTAGGCAAAGAGGTGCCCAAAGTCAGATAAGTTCCTATTGTGAGGCAGCGTATACCTCTGCCAGACACTCATCTAAGTAAGAGTAAATATACTTCATCCGCTGAGTTATGCCGTTGCAGAACAGTGGATATACAGGGGTCAGTGTATCGCGTAATAATGCTTTAGGATAACACCACAGATTTGCGAAATAGTAAGCGCCATAAAGGTTGTATAGAATAAAGGTTTCGTCAAGATGCAAAAAATTTCCAGTCAAAAAAAAGAATTCAAAAGTTCAAAAAAGATGGATAGTTAGCAAAATCCTTATTCTCAAAAAAAAAGCAAAAAAATCAAAAAATCATAATTTCAATTCCAATTCCTAAAAAAAATTACGAGTTCAATGGAATTTAAGCTGGCTTATATACTTTTATCCATCCAAACTAGATCGATATTTTTTTGTATCTCTACTTACAAGGTCACGTAGTTCCAAAATAGCTTTAAAGAAAGCGACAATATTTAAATAAAACAGCTACGGTCATGGTTTCCATGCTTCCAGGCCAATAGTTCGAATGGTCCATGGCCATATTATAGCTTTTTTTTGCTAAAATTTTCTGGTTCTGTAGTGTTAAACTTCTTTTCCACTGATTCAAACTGCAGATTTGCGCCATATAAAAAAAAAGTTTCCACTGATTCAAATCACAAGTTGACCTTTTTTTTGCTTTTTTTGACTTCTTTTCCACTGATTCAAACTACATAATTTCCTTTTTTTGTATCCTTTCCACTGATTCAAATTACAGTTTTGCTCTTTTTTTTTATCTATTAATATCGTCCCCATACACACTTCTAATTTATTTGTTATACATTTAAGCTTTTTAATCACGCATTAGCCTAATTCTTGCCTCATAAATCGGCAAAACGTGCTTTTTCATGAGTTTCTCGTAATTAAAGTGCGCGGATCATACTCCTTTAGACAACTGTACCAGCCCCACTAAAGCCTTTAGTTTATAGTACGAATCAAACATCTTTCAATATTCCCAAAAATATTTTTACCTTCTCACGGAATACTTATATCACCTGACAACTCCACAAAGACTTATTATATTTATTTTTTGGTCGTGAGACTAAAGCACAAAAACCTGAGCGGTTTAAATAACTGCTAAAAGACAATTATAAGCTGTTTAGGCAGTATTGTTACTATTAGCTTATTTAATTCATTTACCTTAAACTAATGATCCTTGTTTCTGCATTTTTTTTCTCTTTCTTTTAATGGTTATACCTGTTTCTTTCAATTGAATATCCTTTCTTCGTTTTTATTTTAGGCTTGCATACCCAAAAATGTTTTTACTGTGCCTTAGTATATAATATACAGATTTCTTTGACTTCATTTTTAGAACTGAACATTATAGCATTGGAATTTGCTGCTTTTTCTTTATTGAGCTTTTACGTATGGCGCCACACTAAACAGCTTATTTTTGTATGAATTTAATCGCACATAATTATTGGTAGCCAAAATCCCATTTCTTGCAATCTATAGGATATTTACTTTTTTACTGAATGGTAATTCGCATAAAAGTGTGCTAACTGTGACAACAAATATTAGTAATTGGCTGGATGAACGCTCTAACTTGCCCAAATACGAATTAAAGGCCAATTATAGCACATAGTGAATTCTAATTCGGTTATAAACAAAAAAATCGATGTTAATAACTTCAGAGGATAATTTATTGAACCAATAATATATATTTAATGAATCAGCGAGCGGGCTCATTTGTAGGCCACACTTGCACTTCTGCGTAACGATATGTAATTTGCTATAAAATTCGCTTGCATTGATCATTGGTTGATTTGTTTCATATTATTATCCAATAGCTGTCGGATTTTCTAGTAAAGCGGTGACAGCCAATACTTTGAGCTTTTTGACTCAAAGCCTTAGAAATAACTACAAACTAAAGTACTAATAAACTTATCTCCAAATTATTTTTAAAGCAAAGAGCAAACTTTGACTAGCTTTACATTCTTATACTTTTTAACCATTTTAACGACCATAGATTCGCAGTTTTTTCTACCCTACTGCTCCAAAAAAAAAAAAATTCTAATTCTTCAATACTAATCAAATACAGCCAAACCTACAATATCCACTTGTTTATCATCAACTTCGTATACATCTACTTCAAACTGACCCTTGCCCTTTCAACTCTAGCCACGTTTACTTTAAAAAATATAAATAAAAAAAAAACAGTTCTTTCGTCTGAAGTACTCTCATCCTGATATCCACACTCAACACGCTTTAATACCACACTTATAATCTTAAAATCCACTTCTAACTCAAATTAAAATACAAAAAACAAACAACCCATACATCTAAACCATGATTTTAGCCGCCTTCATTTTTTTTATTGAGCTGCTTTCCGCCATATTTTCGCACCTTGGTTTCGGCCAAATCTCTCAGCTGCTATACTCCATTTATTGCACCGCCACCAAAAACGAAAAATTCGAACAGCGTTCTGCCTCCATCAAAAAAATTAGATCTCTTAGAAACGAAATCAGACTTGTCAGCTCCGTCGTAAGATTTCCCCCCTCCAATCCTTCTTATTTAATCGATCCCTTCATAAATTTATCAGATAATCGGGTTTTTCTTTTTTTTAAATCCTCCAGTTTATTTAAATTTCTTGTATGTTTTTTATATTTTTTCAGGACGAATTCTCGAAATGGGCAAAACTAAAAAGAAAGCTGGACGCTGAACTAAAAAAACACGAAACCCTAAGTAAGCTCTCTTTTTATCTCTCGTTACTTATAAATAAATCTTATACTCCAAAATTATATCTATCCAATGTATCACCAATATATCCTTCAATACATACTTACCAACTAAACTTAGCAGGTGGAGTTGACAGTGTTTTGTAGCAACTGCCACCTTTCAACCTCCCAAACCTTTTTTTTCTCTCCCTTCCTCCCTTTCCTTTTACACACTCTATTTATTTATCTCTATAAACGCTAACTAATTTTTTTTTAAACAAAAAAAAAAAATCTTGAATAATCCAGACAGCGAGCTAGGTATCCAAAAATCTTCCTTTGAAATCAGCGCAAATATTGCTCTCCGCGCCCTCATATACCTGGTACGCTTCTTCTTCCTGGCTTACTACTACAGAACTCCCGCCTTCTATCTCCCTTCCGCCTGGTCTTACCCCTTCGCCTACTTCCTCTCCCTCCCCGCCTCTCCCTACGGCTCAGTCAGCACCGCATCTTGGTCCTTTGTTTGCAACAGAGTTTGCTCCAGCTTCATTTCCTCTCTAAACTCGTCTTTTCCTGAAACCATCCCCATCCCCACCCCCAATCCAAAACTAAACTAAACTAAACTAAACTAAACTAAACTAATCTAAATTAACCGCTTTTTTCTTTTTATTTTTTTGCCTTTGTCCCTTATTTCGCTGATTTCTTATGGAAGAAAAAAAAAAGAAAATTGCGAATACATTTTTTTCCTAACCTTCCTATATTCCTCATTAACCGCACCATCCTTGTTATACACAAATAAATTTATTATTTTTCTCATTAATACTATATACTTTATTTCAACTGGAAATTTATCAAAATTACTAAAAATATAACCATTTTATTGCAAAAAAGTCAAAATCCTTTCGATAATATGTAAATCTTGTATAATTATAATCGCACTTACGACTTGTATTTTTCATTAAAAAAAAAACTAGGAACTACTAATGCCTAATTTAAAACTACAGAATATTGTATTCGCTAAAACATTCCAAGCAGTCTAGTAATCACTCTGTTATCCGCTGCCAGCCCACTAATAATTATTGAAGCAATTTTTTTTTTTTTAAATTTAGTTTAAACATATCTTTTATAGCGTAATGATAAATATTTAAATAAAATTTTACTTGTGAAGGTACTCGTTGGTAATCCACTGGTTGCATCCTTTGATATTTTTCGCGCATTCGATACTTAGCTCCAAGTCGACATACCTATAGTTCGTTACGCAAATTAAGTAGATGAAACAAACAAACAAACAAACAAACAAAAAACAGATATGTAGTATTAAAGCTGGGGAAAAAAAGAACAGAAAAAAAAATTACGGGTCATCGTAATAACTAACAGCAGCAACAGGGACGGTGTTTTTATTGAGATTGTGAACATTGTATAGAGGACACCATTTGTCATACTTGGATAGAGCATCAGCTAGATCGCTGAATTTCGCGAGTTCAGTACCGTAAATATTCTGTGTCATCCAAGGGAAAATCATCTCGCCAAAGAAATAAATGGGCTGTGAATCGTCGCTAGAAAGTATCAAACTCGAGTCGAATTTAGCCTCAATTGAGCTGTTCTTTTTCAAAGCTCTGCTGCAAGCCCAGTTGCTAGCACCGCTACTGGGTCCGTTGCAGTAGATACTCTCGTGAAGTATTGCATAGAGCACGTTTGTTTCGAAGCTGAAGAACTGCTCGAATTCTGTAAGGGATTTGTATGATAGCTTGTTATTCAATTTGAGATCGTTTTCCATATTGAGGATGATTTTGTGTACAGCCGCGAACCCAGAGCTACTGCCAAACGCTAATCCTAGCTGCTGGAACCGGTTTGGCGATAAGATATTCCCTGGCTTCTTACCGCAAGTTGATTCATCTTGGTTTATGGTATTTGGATGTGGCGAAGTAGAAACTGATGTGCCTGGCAAGTACACAACATTAGAACTCAGATATCTTACAATTGCTCTTACGCGCTTAATATCCGCATGGTATGTTTGGTAGTACATCTCATTGCGTCTAAGCACTTTTTGAATCAACTTTTCATAAATCTCTGCAGGATCGCTTAATAGTGGTGGAACACCGCCAGTGATAATTGCTTTTTCAACACCTTCAGGGCTAATGTAAGGTAGAGAAAGAGAATTTTCAAAAATAAATTACAGAATTTATTTTTTAAAAGTAAAAATTTTTACATAAATCATATCAAATATAAAGATATAATAGGTCAAATCAAGAGATACAAGTAGAGTTTATAAGGTAGAATGAAAACTTACAAGAATGATAAATATGTAGTAATACAAAAGCCACCAAAACTTTGACCAAGTAGAGTGAATTTGGTACTGGGTCCTTTCAGATTCCCAGAAGTTTGGGCTTCACGGCCTTGAACAAGGATTTTTCTTATAAATTCACAATCGTTTACGATGCTATCAGCCCTGAAATGCGTCATATATTCAACTTGTTCCTCGATCGTTGGCAGTGTAAGGACCTCGCTCGAGCTGTTTATTGCAGATGATAGTCCAGTACCACGCTGGTCTAGAAGTAGGACTTGGTAGCCTTGAGCTAGCATTATGCCGACCCATCCACCAGATAAGCTTGTATGGCTGGGGCTCTGAAAACCAGGACCTCCCTTTAAATGAAACAAAAGTATTTATTTAAGGTTAGCTCAATAATATAGAATGAGTATATTACTTTGGGGAAAGTAGATTTATTATTAGTTTCTCAAAATAAGATAGATAATAACAGATCAATAAATCGACAAGATGCTTTAATATGAGAGAAAACATACCTGTAAATATAGCAAAAACGGAGCACGATGCATATCTACGCTTTCGGAAGAGATTAAATGTCGGACATATACCTGGATAGTTTTACCAGCAGGATTTTTATAATCTATTGAGGTATTAGAAGCGAAAAATAAAATTCTGGCAGAGCAAATTTGAGTAAAGATTTAGTATAATGTTATAATTACCTAGCGGGCACTGGAAGTATCGATTGAAAACTTTACCGCCGGGAATGTTGTACGATTCGATATCAGTTCTATCCAATTCGTGAACGTTGTTAGAATCCATATCTTTATTCGCGTTTGCTTACTTGTTGCTGTTTATGATATAGTTCTTTTTTTTTTAGAGCTGTTGCTTACGCGATTATTTTCAAGAAGAAAGATTTTAATTATAAGAAAATACAATCAGTATATGTTTGACCTTTAAATAATTTGATGTTAGCTAGTTTATCTTTGCAGGGATATTTAGAAACTTGTGTGCAATTATTACTTTAGGCTAAAGGAGAACTAAAAGTAAATAGCGTTAATGTAAAAAGAAATTTATTAGTGCGAAAAATACTTTATTAAAGTTTATCTTTGGTCCACTGAAACCTTCGAATTACGCAGGATTGAGTATAATTCTCTGTTCCTCTTTTTATATCAAAAGCGTGAAGAAGCGAGAAATGGGGGGAAATATTAGCTTGGTCTTCTGATTGTTCTTTTTAATAGATTTTCTGAAACGCAGGTAATATTAAACAATCTAAACATTGTGACCCTTAAAATTACTAAAAAAAAAAGATTCTCGTGATACACCCATTTCTCTCGTTAATACAAAAAAAAATCTTCAACTCAACAACCACCCAAGAATGTTACCTCAAGCTAATAAGGCTCGTCTTACATTTTTACCCTCTGACTCTGGTCTTTAAAGTAAAGGTCAATTAACTCTATTTACGCTTTTCTGTTTTACAACCATATTTAACAGCCCTACAAATATCATTAAGCATATTTTTAAAGCTCAGATATCTTACGCCGCTATAAAACTAACTGACTTTATAATTTTATTTTAATTTATCAGTTTCAATTTCCTTGTATCCCTTTTCTGGTCGGTTGACTATTTTCGATCTATCAAATATAGCCAACTGTCTTGAATAAAAATAGCATAATTCCGAGTACTTGTGAATTATTTGTTTATTGTATTATTGCAGCAAATAATAAACTTGTTTAAAAATCATAAACGAATCAATTAATTAATGCTAGTATAAAGTGTATGACGGGAAAGGGGTATTAATGACCCAAATCGCAAAAAAAATTTGACAATAAAATCCATCAACTAAGTATATTAACCCTTTCACGGACAATAGACTATTTTTGTTCTACCAAATATAGCAAATTAGATTCAACAAAAATAAAATAATTCCAAAACACGAACAATTATTGGTATATTATAGTTTAGCTGCAAACAATTAATCTGCTTTTAAATCATATACAAATCAATAAACTAGTATTTTTATTAAAGTGTTGGGCGGGAAAGGGCTATAATAGTCCACGCTTTCATAAAGTTTCAACACTATGTCCAGCTATACATATTTTTGACTTGTATACAAGTCAACTATACTGCGCTTTATGTCGCGTTTATATATAAATTTAGAATTGTAGAAAAGTTTATATAATTTTTTCATTCTATTTCCCCTGTTATCCTGTAGGGATTATAAAATGCACTTTTGTTTATTGAAGTATTTGCGAAAAAAGACATTACTCACACATAACCTACACAAAAGCTATTTTTATTACATTTATGCTGTAATTTTAAAATCTGGATAGTCATTTACGCCTGAACGATAGCTTAATTGCAAGCCTCGAGACTTTTTGAATCAAAACTCTAAAATTATTTTTGCAATAGTATATTTGTCTATAGAACTTTAATAATAGTGCGTGTATAAAAAAATATATTGTCATATGAATAACTAAAATATTGCGCATAAAAAATCTTATTGACTATAATAAATTTTGTGGTTGTAGCGATATATAGCCATTATCTAGAATTACTACTGACTGTCTATAGTACAATTTTACATATCAATACTCCGCATAAATATTCATCGACAGATATTAAAGTGTTTTTATTTATAGTATATGATTAAATAAATTAGCTAGTAGGTATTTAAAACGTATATGTATAACTAACTAAAAGTAATTTTCAAATCTTGAATTGATAGAATCCTTCCACTCATTCAAATAATCCAAATTTGAGTCTGAAAAATATAAAATACACTCTCCATCTACAACTCTTAACTGTCTTCCATTTTCGATTAAGCTAGCTGGTTCCATCTTTGTTTCAAGTGAATAAATACTTAGCACTGTATAGCTCTTATCGTCAATTTTACAGAGCATAAGCATTCCATTAAGTAAAAATACGCTGAAATTTGTTTTCATCAACTTGGCTTCGATTGTTTCGTAGCTTTGATCAAACTCAAACCTTTCTGAAAGACTAATATCCGAATTTATTGAATTGTTCTTGCTAGATTCAATACTTTTGCTTCTTTCTGGGTATGAGTTTGCTGTTTTTTCGCTTTGTACACTACTAAGCCTATTAGTCTTTGACACGACTTTTAGTAAATGCAGCTCCCCGCTTTTAGAAAGTACAGAATTAAAGCTCAGGCTTTTTCCTATCTTTTCTAAAATTTTATTTGACGATAAAACCAATTGCCTAACCATGTCTTGCTGCTCCAACCTTCTCTTGCTTTCGTTTATCTCTATAGCAATCGAAGATACTTGGCCATATGCCTCACATAATTTTTCATAGTTAGGACTAGAAATATCGGCATGGCTTATCAATCTTTCTATAAGCATCTTATATCTAGGTATTCTTTGAATTGGAGCAATCAATAGACTAGATAAGCTGAATGAGTTATACTTTGGGTCGTATGTCGAGCTTATTATTCCTGTCTCATTGATAATATCTATAATAGAAGGTCTTCTGAGTAAATTTGAATATATACTGTGTTCGCTTGAGATTGAATTCGAACTTTTTAAGCTTGACGCAATGCTTTCTCTAGTTTTAATCCCCTTACTCTTTGAAATAGTCAAATTGTTTAATATATGCATTTGTCCATTTGCTTCGCTGCTCCATATTTTCCCAAGCTTATTGCAAATATTTTGAGAGTTTTCATAGTTATTTATGTATTCAATATATAGCTTAAACATAGGAGCATAGCTAACTAAGACTTCGCCAATATTTTCTAATTTGTTTGAATTCTCTAGCTTTAAAAGATTGGGTAAAATATGTGTGTTGTGAAGCTCATAAATAACTTGGATGTTAGAAAATAATGATTTTAAGTCGCTCTTGCTCAAAAATCCTGTCATTGTCAAAGGCTCATAATAACTCTATAAATTTTAAATTCAAAATTATAAAAATTAATTATTTTCAACTATAAATATAAATTATATAATGGCGAAATTTAAAAACACTATTAATGAGTTTCTAGTAAAATATTTTAGTTGTATAAGGGCTAATAATATTATTAATTATTTATAGCTATACTTATGAAAACCCATAATTTCTTACTTTTATTACTTCATGCAGCATGTTATTGTACATTACTTCGGTCTCTATAAGCTCTGTAGCAACTTTGATATACATTTCTTGGCTAATTTTTTTTGAAATTAACTGGTGGTCAAAGCTCGCTCTTTCTGATTTTTTCCATACTCTTTCCTTCAACAATTTTTTAATTTCAAAACTCTCTGAACTTTCAATATCCAAATCCCAAGCGTCGCGTAGGTCTTCAAGAATTTTATGAAGCTTAATTTTATTTTTGTGAACGGATAAATTTTTAAAATCTGTTTGAACTTCTTCTATTTCGTCAATACTATCTCTAAAATTTATGCTAATCCTACTTTTCATCTTCTGGCCTTCTAAGCTTATTAAGCTATCGCTGTCGCTATATAATTCGGAGTCAGAAATGCTACTACAGGTACTGCTAAATAGTTCTGAGATATTGTCACTTTGTAAGTCTAGATCATTGAAATTTGAATAAGAATTGATTCTTTTTATTTCAAAGTATTTTGACGATGTTGCTGTTCCAGTTTCATCACGCATGGCGTTGATTCTTTCGTTTTTTGAATCATATTTTTCGTCATATATCACTTTAGATTTTGTGTGCGAAGATTTGTGGAGTTTGTGGTAAAACGACGAATTTACAATTTCTTTGTATTTTAATTGACCATTATTTATTTTGACCTGATCACCTCCATTATCCAGACCCAAGAAAATTTTGTTTAATTTAGCAACTGAACCATAATACCTTTTTTCTTCTCTGCTTTTGGAATCTATTTTGGTAATTATGAATATCTATTAATTTTTGAAAATATATGACCAATTGATATAATAATTAGTACTATATATCCCCTATTTACCTTGGTCTAGTCCAATGAATTTTATAGCGTCTTTTTTTATAAACGTCTTTTTTTTATCCTGAGCCTTGTTCGATAATTTAAAGTCTAAAGATGTTATATTAATGATATTTATCGAAAAAAGAAACACTTTATATTAATTTTTAAGTAAATAATAATTACCATTTGCAAATTTAAATAACTTTGAAGAGGTTTTTTCTAATCCGCTTTTGAAGAAATTAGATCTTGTATTTTTTTTCTTTTCAGTGTAATCTGTGTTGTTATTAGATTTTCCTAATAGGTTGCTGGAATCTTGATTATTGGCTGTATCGTTTTTTTTGCTGTCAAAGACATAGTCGACTTTTTGAAGAAACGGATTTCCAAAATTTACATCTGATCTAGAAAATTCTAGTATTACAGATTTTTTGATGTTTTCTGCGTTGTCAACAACGTCAAAAACTTTTTCTGTAGAATTTGATATTGGAACGTTTTTTATGTTTATTATTTCAGGTATTTTTGGTATAACCTCTGCTTTTTTATATCCTGGTATTTTTTTTTCTGTTGAATAGGAATCGCTTTTAAAATTGCTTTGTTCAGAGAAATCCAAATGGGCGCCTGAATCGATTGTTTTACACGAATTAACAAAATTACTTTCTTTCAAAGAAAATTCAAATTCTGTTCTAGAGTTATAATTTGAATTTAAATTACTATCAGAGGCACCAGTATCGTCATTAGATTCAAATACTCGAAGGTCAAATAGAATTTCATTGTTTTTCATGAGGATTTGCTCAAAGTTTTGCGTGCCAAATGTTGGGCTATTAACTATACTGGTGTTGAAAAAATCATCCTGATTATCAATATCACAGGCGAAAAGATCAGGTTTGTTTTTTGATTGACTTTGGAGTGAATTTGTTGATAGTTTAGGCTTTTTTTTATTTTCTGGAGTCAGAAATTTATTTTCATTACTATTATTATAATATGAAACATTGTTTTCTGTGGGAGTTTTTGGATATTCAGAATCAGGAACAAGAGTTGTTGCGGTATCAGGTGGGTTAAAATTTGGGCTAGCTTCAGGTTCATTGTGAATATCTGTGGCTTCAATCATGCCAAATTCGCATTCACTATTAGTAATTTGTGGAATATTGTTTGATTTGTTAGAATTAAGGCTGCGGTGGTTGCTATAGGATTTACTTTCTCTAATTTTGACACTTCTAAATTTCTTTGTTTTGTCTAGTATTGGAAGAAGCAACATGAAGCTGGGATGATCTAATGGATTGTTTTCGATTTGAAATCTTGAAAGAGTTGGGAATAATTTTCCAAGGAAAAGGGGTATATGAGAGATTTCATTGCTTTGCAAGTTCAGGTGAGATAGAGATATTAGATCTGAAATCTCAAGGTCTAGTTGTTATATTACAATTTATATTTATTAATTATCGATTAGTTTAATTATTATTCTTTAGGACAAAAATGATAATAAATGAAAATACCTATTTTCTTTAGCTTATTGTGCGAAATATCAAGAGATTCCAGCTTTTGGAAGCTTTTGATACATTTTGGAATTCTTGAAAAATTATTATTGTCCATTTTTAATAACCTTAATTCTTTGCACATTTGAAACTCTGGAGGAAAATCAGAAATCTTGTTATTGCTAATGATTAAGGTTCTTAGCTCTTTACATTGACCAAATTCTGAAGGCAATTCTGAAATATAGTTGTTGCTGATGTTAATTTCAGTAATAAATGACAAGTTAAAGTGATGCCTGGTAGGAAACTCTGTGAGCTGAAAGTTTTGGAATGAAATGATATTTTCTAAAAATAATTTTAATGAGGGGGTTCGTTAGGTATGTTTAATTTTAAGTTTATAGAATATATTAGGTGAAATATGATAGTTATAAAACACGCTATGATTATTTTTTTTAGGGTTTTTACCATTGTGGGCAGTTTCATTTTCGGTATTTTGACAGGAAGAGGAGTACGATAAATTAAGATTTTCTTGGAATAAGTCTATTGATGAAGAATCTCTGAACAGTGTGGACCTTCTAGAAAACGGTTTAGTTTCCAGTTCGGATCGATCTATGATTGATGTTAAGCTTGACTGAGAGTCTACACGTTTTATTATCTGGGAGATTCTAAAATCATCAGCGTTTTTGTCTTCAGGTTCGAAGAAGGTTTGGATATTTTTGATACTCTTGGAGTAAGATGGAGGTATGATAATATTGGATAGTTTGTGGATATTTTTTCTTTTTGATGCGCGGGAAGAAGGTCTTGAAAAGTAGGTGTTACTTTCAATTTTTTCAGGGATAGATTCAGCGTCTACTAAGTACTTGTCTAAATTTAGAGAAGTGCTAAATTTAGTAACTTTTGTGCTGTTCATTATGGGTTAATATTAAGATTAATTTAGTTAAGGTGGAAGAGTTATATAGCACAGTTATAGCACAAGATATCGCTTCTGTGCGAGAGAATAATCAATATAATAGAGTTTGTGGAGATAAATAATTAAGTATACAGAGATGAGATAAAGTTAAATGATTAAAAGAAGGTCAGTAGTCGTCGAGGGGAGTGGGGCTTATATATTGTTTGGATGGAGACTCAGAATGAGAACGCGCGTATATGACCATAAAAGTGAGTATATGCGCGCTACTCGATATGGTAAGCACTTCGACAGAGAGAGGTCGAAGGCAAGTAAATTTAAACGGCATACAAAGCCAACATTGCTAAATATCAAGGCTTTTTAATCAGTAAATGCTATCAGAAAAGTTCTTTGTTAGCCAGCTGTAGATGATGATCTTGCTAATTATGAGTGTATGCTATCGAGATAATGCTTGGGCTTTTTATTAGCGCATACAACTATCGAAATTCTTGAGGAGTCTTTAGCAGTGCATGCTGCTACAGAAATAGGCCTATAGAGCTCGGCCAAAAGAGCGTCCTACAGCTTATTCTCCCTTATTCTGCGAGAATTGGTGAGTTACGCTGAGCATAAAGAAGTTGAGAATTGCCACTTCTTTGATCTGGTTGGCTCTTTTATTCAATGGCTTTTTGATTTTCAAAGAGAATCGCTAGTGGATTTGCATCTAGATTATTGGTTGGTATATAAGCCCAGAACTTTTGCCCTCTTTTTCTCATTTCCTCTTTGCGGCTATTGTTCGCTTTTACCTCCCTTTGCGAGAATACAGAAAGTCGATTCCCGGTAAAAAAAATTATATTCTGATAATGAATCAATGATTAACGCAATAATGCATCATAACCCTTTCTAGAATAAGTTCACTAACTATTTTGCCCTCTTATTACCGCCTAGAGTTAAAGATTCCGATTCCCATAGCCCATTGTTTGTTGTTTATTATTAGCTGCTTGTTGGCCAAGCTACTTCCATCTCTCTAAAAAAGCTATGATCCACGCCCAACTTCCTATTATAGCTGCGCTGTCGTTGTACACGAAACTACCAATACTATTCGATGGTTTAAAATGCCTAAAATTACCCATATAACTCCTCAAAGATACTTGAAATATCATAAATCTCTCTTTGTATAATCGCAAGAACCCTCCGTATATCCTTAGATATAACTACCAGCATTCGTCTCATTTCCGGCTTATCCGAATAAACTGACAATAAACGCACGTTAATCCTCGCTCCAATCCCTTTGTAAACAATCAACCTCGATCTCATCAATTATATCGAACTCGCCTCTCATAATTGGCTCCCTAAAATTTTTTTATAAATTTTTTTAATTGATTATTGAAATACACATACAGCCAACTAACTCCTTAGCCAGCTACTGACAGCCTTCGAATCTGACTAGGCTTTATCAGCTTCCATATCAACTTAATCATACTATATCCAATCAAAAACGTATCCCTTAAATCAACCACCCTCTGAAAAATATATGTAAACTTATTTAGCTCTTACATGTAAAGCTTTACTCCAAATAACCCCCATAATAATACATTATACTAAAATATTATACCTCTGCAATCTACTTTTCTCATACTTTACACTTTAATCTATGCAAACCTATATCACTTTCTATATTAGCGTTCATATCAACAATAGCTTGTAATATATTTAATGATTTTTATTAAATCTACATACACTAGTTAATCAAAAGTATAGCTTACAACCCATATTTTATATTTATCCACGCATTTTCTCTTTGAATTCTTAATCTCCGCACTTCAGTGATTGATTTTTACAACGAACTAATCTTTTTTATAAAATATTCAATGACTAATCACCTTCCATAAAAGCTCTTTTTAAATTATTCAAACTATTTATCACCTCCGAAAAGCTCTTTTTAAAATAAAAGATTATCAGCCTGAGCAAATTATATTTGTCATTCTAGCTTTCAATAACGAATTTTTCTTCATTCGTGCGATTATAATCTAAGAAACTATTTTTACACACGTCCATTGTATTTTTTTTCTTATGATTTTTATCAAACTACGCCTAATTTTTAATTAAAAGATAATACCCAACCTTTCTCCTTCAATTTATAACCGCCAATTAAATTCGATTTTAGAGTATTCAAAGAACATAAGTATGCATTTGAAAATTTATCAACAATTAAATTACACTTTTATTTTTTGAGATTTTCAATAAAATGCCTCATTTTTTTATTCGACATCATTTCCTCACTCCCTCACTAATAAAGTTTCTCAAAATTAAAAATACTTATAACCGTACCTAATCTATAAATTTTTTCTATTTAGCACTAATAAAAATCATTCTATTTGATTATTTTTTATTTAAATCGCTTAGTGATAAACACAAGATATTTTTATGAATCCCAGTTCCATTATACGCATTAAAGTTATTATACACACACAAAGATTAATCTAACTTATTTTATTTATACATCACTAAAGCTATAAATAATTTTGATAACATTTATATTATATCTCAAAAATTTTACTTACTTGAAATACCCATAACTTTCTGGGTAGAGCCACCGTGACTTTTTTAGCGACTGATCTATGTTGTTATTATTTGTAGAATTCAGGAAAAATATTATTCTTCCTTATTATTTCAATATTTGTTACATTTTCCCCATACTCTTCGCTAAATAAAAGTATAAGTATATCCAAATTTTTTTATTTCTAATAATATTTTTTATATTAATAGTATTAATAGTCCCTCAATACTTTATTAATTATATGAAACTATATCGAAAGAATTAAAACTGGAAAATAATATCAAAATTGATAAGATTTAAAACTTTTATTTTTTATCAATGTTAATCTGAATAGCAGATATTAAAAAATCAAATTGATCCTAATAAATATAACAAAAAACTAGCCTATTATTAGCATATTTATTATAAATTAAGAGTTCTCAATAATTTTATTTGTATAAAAAATTATATAATATACTACCATACCAAAATTCTGGGTATAGAAAAAATTTTAAGGCTGTATAACGTTTTTATTTATTGACGAAATATTGACAAGTTATACAAATCCGATTCGATTCTAATGGACGACACGATTCGCTCATGCAAAGATTCTTTTTTTTACTACTTTAATACGCTTAGCATGTTATATTTTCTTGATTAAATAGCTAAATTTTATTATGATTCAAATCAATAAAAAATTTTATTTCATACATAATTATATAGAAATAATAGAGATTTCTAGTTTAGTAATACAGCCATACTATAAATGGATTAAAATAATCTAAAGAAATCATATATTGAACTCTGTAATGGCAATATTTTGAAATTTGAAATTTGAAATTTGAAATTTAAAATAGAAAGCTTTTATCCAAAGTATGTAAATATATTTAAAATATTTCTATTCCGTCACAGTTTTACAAATATAGTTTTCGATCATTAATTTTAAGTTAAATTACTGTTTCAATAAAAATTATATTTGTTAATAAATAAATTTCGAAAAAAAAGGGTGGGGGGAATTATTTCCTTAAACCTGTGTCTCAGATATAATAAATTATTTCTTGTATAAATTATAATAACACATAACTATCCTTTTTCTGCTCATATTTTAAAAAATTTTATCATTATTTGCAAATTTTTTCACATAATATCCATAAAATTCATTATGTTTAGCGTACTTCATGATACAATATCAATGTTATTTAAGATTATGTTTGAAATTAAAAAACCCAAAATTGAACATTTTCGTATCAATTATCATTATCAGCTCCATTTATTATAATATCAGAATATATTTATGAATTTAATATCCAAATAAGGAAAAAACAATAAAAATATCAAGTTGGATTAATAAGATCACATGGAGAGTTCAAAAGCACTTATACTAAAATTTTGAGAATAAAACAATGATATTTATCGCTTCTGTTGATATAGATATTTCATCAAAGCTGCAAAATATATTTCGCTAAGCATTAAATGTCTAATAAATTCGAAAACCGTTTGAAGCTCTCTGAAGTAAATTTTAAAATAATCAAATATTATTTCTAAAACTGAATCAGAAATTATATAGAAATTATACTGTCGAGAACTAAATTCGAGATATTTGAATTCGATACGAAAAAAATTTTAATCGTTTGGTTGAAATAGATATTTTTGCACATGAGGAATTTGGGTTAAATTTTTTTCACTTAATCGCGTCAAAAAATCATTTTAACTTGAAATTTAAAAGATCATAGTTTGATTATTTATGTCAATCAATTTTTCATATTTCTTTTTTCAGAATAGAAGGATTTGTATAGAAAGTGTATGATATTATCTTAATTGAGTTATCGATAGCATTGTAATTTTTTTTCAAACCCAATTATGAAATTCACTCTAAATTTGATTATATTTTTTCATTTCTTGGTTAAATTTTTTTATTCCAGCTCATAATGCAAATTTCTAATAGATTTTTAACAAAAATCTGTTGAAAATAGTTACGTAATATACAATATATTTTAATCGATCTTTGGTATGCATTAGAAGCGGTATTTTCATAGCAAGGAATCCTCAGAACCTCATAAGAAGCTATTCTATATTATTACGAAGCTATTTTGTATGCGTTCCGCCTTAGAATCGAAAAAATTAATAAAAAAAGGAATTTTAATCAAGAAATTTTTCAAAAACACAATGAATCAAATATCACTACAAAATTTATTATGAAATTAATTCAAATAGACAATTCCCAGATTATTTATCGGACACAGCATTATTATGATATATAAAAAAAGGAAAATATATGCGAAAAAATCTAGAATAATTGCTTAAAGTTTATAAAAAATTCTTTAATGTTCATGGTTTTTTGAATCTCTATTAGATAGACTGAAATAAAATAACAGAAGCTTAAATCACGATTAGAAAAACACTTAGATATAATCGAATGAAAATTTCTCATAATTCAGCTAATTTTTTAATAATGCAGTAAAAAAAGTTTATTCATATTTTTTTGAATATAAAAGTTTGATAAAATATAAAAAAAAAATTAATATCAGTATTATAGATAAAATTTGGAAAAAAAAATTCCGATATATCAATATTTATTTAAACAGTGATTTCTCGGGTATTTAGATTAGCTCAAAAAATCAATATTAAAACTATAAAAATATAAAAAGTTGGAAAATTTTTTTATAATTATTCTTTGCTTTTCTTAAATATATATTCAAAAAGATCTAAAATTATAATCCTAATTATATTTAAATTTATTTTTAAATTATACACTTTGATGGAAAAATAATGGATTAAAAATTTTTCAATCTAAATAATACGTAAAATATTAAAATAAGAAATATATTTATTATTAATATATTTTTATACTATAAGCGATATAAATATCAATTTATTTATTATTTTCATAAATTTTAAAGTAAAAAAATAAAATCAGTATCGCTTAATATTTGAAAACTAGAATAAACTTATTTTTTATTATTTTAATCAGAATGATACCATTAAATATTTTAATTATGTAACAGGTAAAAAAAATTTTTTTAAAGGTTTTATTTATTAAATCGAGTTACTTAATAATATTAAACTAGAGATACAAAAAAAATCTTAATTAAACAGGTAAAATTTTGGAATAATATATTTAATTGCAATTTTACATGAAAGCCTTGAACCAATGCTCAGTAGGTATGAAGCTGCTAGATCGGCGGAGGGGGGTCAGTATAAAAATTATTTTTTAAATATTTTTTTAGCTTTTTGAACATTTTTTATTATATTTTTGTATTCTTTTAAATTATGTTAAATAAACTCTCTGAAAAAAAAAATTTTTTCCGCGTAAAATTTTTGGTAATTTCCACTTTTTTTTATTTTCTAATGTTTTTAGGAGATAAATTACAATATTTTTCAATAATGAATGATTTATTTCTAATTATAAGTTTATAAATAACTAGATTACTTTAATAAATATATACATATTACCTAATAATCAATTCAAGAGAAGTTATTTACCTTATGATTTTCATATAATAGTTTAAAAATTGAAAAAAATTCTATTATAGAACGGATTATACCATAATTTAAACGACTTTTAGCTAAAAATAAAATTTTAAAAAACGATATAATAAATTTTATTCAATTTATGGCATAATTTTTAATATTAACTTTTTAAATTTATTTCTTTCAATTACATCTTGTAGATAAACAGGGTCAATGAATCAAAAAAATTCAAAAATCTAAATTAGAATAAAAAAACTAAAATTTTTTGCATTAAACATGTTAAAATTACAAGTATCTAAAATATTTAAAGTTTATTCAAAATTATTTTTTGAGATATATTTCAATATTTCCGAAAATTTAAAACTCTCATTTAAACTATACTAGTAAAAAATAAGATATCATTTGAATTAATAAAACTAAAACTATATGGATTTTAATATTTTTTATTCATGAATTTTAATCAAAAAATCATTTTTATTTTTAATTCTTTCATTATATGTTCCGTGTTATTTATAAATCTTCAAAAAAATTCTTTAAAGTAAAGATAAATCATAATATTTAAAATTTTTATTAGGAGTTGAAAACAATTGCCTGTACCATAATTTTCAAAATATGGTTTGTATTGAGCGTATTATGGAAAATAAATTAAAAATAATAAATTTTAAAAAAGCTCTATACTAAAGAGATAATATTAAATAATGTAAAATAATAACTTTTGATGTTTTAAATCATTAATATCTAAAATAAAATTGATTTTTTTTAAAGCATGATATTTGAAAATTCTCTTTAGAAATATATAATTTTAAAAAATACCAAATAGAAATTTGATGAAAACTAAAGTGACTAAATATGAATTTATAATCTACTATTAATTAAAATTTCAAGTATAATTTTTAAATAAAACTATCGCTATTAATTTTATCTTGATCCGCTTATATAAAATTTATTCTCTTTTTTATATATACTAAAATCACTATTGAATTCAGAATTCAAAAAAGTTACTCAGTCACTTGTGAATTTTTTATATCATTTATATAGATTAAAAAAAAAATACACTTTAAAATACTTTGAATATTTAAAAAAATCTTGTATATAATAACTATTCAATATAAGTTATATTGTGTTGATTTTTAGTCTATTAATGTATTCCTATTGTCAAATTGTGTTGGAAAAACTTTAATTGGATAAAAAAATCTATCTTTGTACAAAGGGATATCTTAAATTTAGTTCAAGCTAGGATCTATATACAGAAAAGATCCTAGCTTGAACTAATATATATGATATTTCTTTATAAAAAATAATTTTATTCTAATACCAAAGATGATGAAATCTTTATGCAGGAGAATTTTAGAGTGTATGTTATGGTTAATAAGTAAACTCGAATTAAGAGCAGTAGATACAACTTAATAGTGGAAGTGAGAATATATAGTGAGAGTATAGAAAAAAAACTAAACTAATACGGAGAAGCTCAATATTATTTTAGTATAATCAGCCTTACAATTCTCATATTGTTGAGGATAGATTGGATTTCAAGAGTTTTCTTGATTATTTTAATAAGCTTTAAATAAAACGCCTACAAACAAAATTTTCCTATACTACTACTTATCATAAAAATATTAAATTAATAACATTTGATAGTTTTATAGTGTATAGAAAATGAGTAAACTTAAATAAAACGTAAAAAAAACCTAGATTTATATATATATATATATATTTTTTTTTTGGAATTTTTTTTAATAGAGCTAATGTAATATATATATATAATATTATTTATTTCTAAAAAATTAAATTGATGGATATAGATCATCAACATAATAGTTTTTTATATCTAATGAATTTTTTTCAATAAGCAATTACAATAAACATGCTTACTTATTCATTGAAATATTTTTTTTAAATATATTTCTTCTATTATTAATCATTAAACAATTCCTATAATTTTGTTAACTCGCTTTTGATATTTTTTTATACTTTGTAAATAAAGATCATCGATTTCATGATGTTTCTTAGTATTTTAATATATAAATTACCAGTCTAGAGATTCAAGTTATCAATCGTATTTATATTACTTGGCTTAAACAATAATTTTAGTTCAGAAACAAAATTAGTATATTATTGAAAATATTACTACTTTTATTACATTGAGCTCAAACAAGGTCAATAATTTACTATACATTTGTTGTGATATTATTTATTGTTATTTTTTTTAAAAAAAGGCTGATAGTTGAGTCACCATATCGGAAGGAAACAAGTTTTAATAAATATAAACTTAAATATCAAGAAGCGATATGTAAAAAGCGGTTAAATAGGGTTTTTTTTAAAAAAATAAATATAAGGTCATGTTAGGCGATTTTGTCTGGTTTAGAGGTGCAGCGCATTTCGAAAATATTGTCTGCTATAAACATATTAACTATACTCAGATCGTCAAAATCTGAAGTAGTAACTTGGTTTTCTAATGGGAAATTTATAAGAATACCCAAGTCCAGTCGGTCGCTAAGGCTATATTTGCAAATTGACTCTAAGATTTTATCTGCTCCTTCAGTTTTTTGTTTTTTATATAGTTTAGGGTAGGTAGTAGGAAGTTTTGAGTATAATTTAATCTTGTAAAAATCAAAGAATGTCTTATTATCACTGACTAACTGGTCTGGCTTACTGCTAGCAAATGTGACATCATTTGGTACATTTTCTAGATCACATGGAATGTTTTTAAAAAAAAACTGAAGCAAGTCTATTTGGTTTTCAAGCTCAATAAATGATAGGTCATCATGAGCATATGAATCTATATTGAATGTGTTATTCTCAAGTTCTAATGAATTATTTATTCTAGGACTAGATTCCACTGCAAAGTCGTAAAGTCTTTTGAAATTTGATATTATTAAGTTAGAGTGTACTCCTAAATTCCAAGCGTCTGTAAGCAGGTATGCAGCATCCACAGCAGAAATTAATTCAGAGCTGACACTATTATTGACCCCAATTTTTTTAAATCTAATACCGTTATTAAAAACTGTGGTTGATATACCAAATTTTGAAAGTAAATAGTCATAGTATCTTAGCCTATAGCTCAGTTTCCAACTAAGTTTCAAGTCTAGATTTTTTGGGGAGTTGGATATGTGGTCAGGAATGTATAAAAGCTTAACGTTGTTTAAAAATGGAATATCTGTAGACGGAAATAAGAACTCTTCGCTTAGTAAAAGTACAACTTTTCTACCGCTAACTCTAGCATCAAACCAGTGTAGCCATTCAAGAAAAATTGTGTGAGATATTGATGACTCTGAGTTATATCGGAAGTAGAATGGATCATCGTCGTCAAATACATTATCATTAGGGTCTGAATTAGGTTCAGCTTTTTTATTTGAGTCATCTTTAGAATAGTTTTCAGAAACGTTTTTATGAGAAGAAGATTTTATATTTATTTTTTGACCTTTTAAGCTAGAAGCTAGATCCGTATTTTTGTGCTCGGTTCTATTTGAGTCTAAGCTTTCAGGAGATTTCAAGGAGTTTTGGTAATCTTTGTGGGATTCTATAGTGGCATTAATTCTTGATTGGGATCTAATAACGCTTTTTGTGGATAAGTTTGAATTTAATATCCACAAGGGCATCTTTTCAGAGCCATCCGAATTGCAGCATAGTATCGATGCCATTTTTTCGTTAGGTACTCCCTCACCATCGAGCATGATTTTAGACAATTCTACGCTAGGTAAAAGTCTGTAAAAAATGCCCGCAAAAGAAACAGAAAAAATATTCTTGCTCGAGTATTTAGATAAACAGGACAAATAGCTTTCAGAGAATTGGATTTTAGTATTTACATGTATAAAAGGGATGTTTTTTTCTATCTTTTTATTGACTCCACCAGTGGAGCCGCCAGAAAATCTAGGCTTATAAAACATTGAATTGTTATTAGAATAAAACCTATAAAGCCAAGGAGTAACAAATAAAGTTGATCGAATATCGCAATCTTTTAGAGTAGTTTGATCAAAAAAGCTTAAAAGCTTTGAAAATCTCGCAGAGAAAATCTCATCATTCCATTTATAATTATACGAGTTGGCTAAAAAAATTTCATTAACGGTTTTTTGCAAAACTTTTGATATAACTTTATTTAAATTCCAGTTTACTTTAAAGACATTCAAATCGCCAATTAGTTTTAGTAGGCGAGAGTTAAATGAGTTAACTTTTTTTGATAGTTTTTTTGAGCTTGATTTTTTGGAAGAATCACGAATTTTCGGGCAAAAATATGAGCTTGGTTCTGTATCAGGATAGATAATTAATTTAGTTTTTTTATCAGAAGTTGAGTCAATAATTTGGCTTTCTATATATCAGAAAATATATACATTAAAAAGAGAGAAATTAAAGAAAAAAGTATGACTAGGATTACCATCATTTGAATCTAAAATTTCATATATTTGCGGTTCGGCAAATTGAATGTCTACAGTTGTTGTAGGGTTAGTATCTAGTTTGCCCAAATCTCTTTTATCTTTTCTAACTTTTTTATTCTTTTTACGCTTCTTTTTCTTATTTTTATTTGAATCTACAGATGTTATCTGGGGTTTCTGTAAATTTTCCAAATCCTGGGTAGTGGTAATATCGGGGTTTTCTAGATTAATATGAAATGTTTTTTACGACTTAAAATAATAATAATAATAACCGGTTATGGATTTTTACCTTCAGGATAAGGGCGTTTGTTAATTATAGAACTATTAATCACAAGAGGATCTACTTTATCATTGAGTATAAATAAGCCAGCTTCATTTGCTTTTGGTTGAGTTAGGGCAGAATTCGGTGATTGTTCCTCTTTAGTTATTTGAATTTGATGGTCTAAGTGTACATCTAATTCACTACCATCAAGTTTATTGGGTTTAGATAAATTATTTAGTGAGTCTGCAGGAGAATGATTCGAGTCATAGAAAACCGGAATTTCATTATCAGAATCAAATGCTTTCATTTCGGATTGGTTGTTGTCTATATTTAAATTATAGACCAGATCCTTCTCTGTATTACTAACAATATGGGTGTCAAGATTTGCATCAAGAAGATCGGTGTCCATTGATTCTAAAATTTTAGCTTCTGGGCCTGCAATAGATGCACTTTCAGCAACTGCATTTATGTTTGAAGGATCTGCATTGATAGTGGATGAAGAATCATTTATAAGTGATTTGCTTTCCATTCCAATCTGAAAATTTTAAAAAATATATATAAATATGATGTGTATTATCAGACTAAAATTAACTGGAAGCAAAAGGGTGTGGTATGTTTTTATACATATATGATTGCTGTATAGCTGAATTTTAGCAATTAAGCTCGCGCTTTTGTACTTTGTTTCTATTTTACTCGGATATATTAGCGTATACTATTGGTCTAAACTTTTTAGTTTTATAATAAAACCCATGTTTTTGCGTACGTGTTTGCTCACACTTTCCTCGCCAATGATTTTTTTTGGCCAGTTTAACTACTATAAAATCATTCACAGATCTAAACTACGACACTAATGTAAATATGAATAGCCAATAATATCTATAATCGCCAATAGTATAATTTTATCGCCTCATTAATCCACCAATAGTGTACACCGCAGATGGTAATTATTCATAAAGCAACATCAAAAATTAAGATTTTGTCTCAATACTGCGATATAAATTTCACCAACTGTCAGAAACCAACTACTTTATATGAAGTATGAATATAAACGTTCCTTGAACTAATGTCCAGTGGGTATGGAGCTGCTAGAGCGGCGTAGGGGAAATGGTTGAAATTACATTTTTTTAATAATTTTTTAACTTTTTAAATATTTTTTAATAGTTTTTAGTATACTTTTAAATTATGTTTAATAAACTCTCTGAGACAAAAAATATATATATATAAACGTTATTTCCATAAATTTTTGTTTATTTATGATTAATAGCTATAACAAAACTCTTTTTTATAAACCTGTAATAAAATTGGTATCTACAACTAAAGTACTACTAGCGAAAACTACTACAAGAGTCTAAACTTTTTAGTCAATATAAATCAAAATTAGTCAAAAAATTGTTGAAATATTTACTTTACGCCCAAAGTTTATTTGTATTTTATCAATTTTAAAGGGGTTTTATTAAATAATATAAATCTAATATCTTACTATTTTTGAAAAATTATCAGCATAAGCTGTTTAATTTTTTTTCCCCAACTAATATTCATATCTAACATCAATTTAAGTAACTTAGCTCATAACTTGGAGCCTTTTTTCACTTGCGGAAAACCTATACAATATTTAATCTATTTTTTACCCAGATACATTGATTTTTTTGGAATTTAAATATTTCATGTATCACGTAAATCTTTTTGAAGAACGCTGGTACACATTAAACTATGCGTTGCTGACCACCGAAATACCTAACAATTATTTTCTCGTTTATCCAAATTTATTTCTAGCACATAATTTTTTTTTGCAACTATTATTAAAATACTAATAATTAAATGTATACGCACTAGTGTATTAATAATCAACATTACTAAGAGAAAATTAGGTTTTTCTGGATATACACACACGGATAGTTGTGATTATACAGATAATATATATTTTCCCATACTGAAAATCTCGTCTTTAAGATAAATCGATTAGAAACGCTAGCAAATGTTAATAAAACTGAATTTAAAAAAGTACCTCTCATTTAGTATTTTAGCTCAAATGTTATAAAAATTTATCACTCATATAATGAAAATTCCTTAAATAGACTGTGTTAAACAGAATATTTATACATCCATTTTATCCCAGGATTTGTGTTTCAATAAAAGGTTACTTCTAGTATAATTGTATCTTATGAATAGTATCCTGATGAATTTATATCAAATGTCTTAGAAATTGAATAGTTGAAAATATTGTTGAAGGATATAGAACCTTGATTCGTCTTGGATCAATGAGAATTAGAATAATATTTAATTTGTTTTTTTGATTTCAGAGTTTTATTGGTACGATAACAATAAAAGAGAATATGCCGTAAAGTAAGCATAAAAATAGTAAATTTGGTGCAAGGATAAAAAAACTAATATTTTAGTTCAAAAAAATTCTTCTGACGATATACCAGCCGTGACAGTAATCGCCTATCGTTATTTTAAGTGTCGCGGTATGTCCTTTACCTTATTTTTTAGAGATTTTCTTATACACAAGTCTTGATAATTAATTAAAACCATTAATGTTTATTTAATCTCAAACTGTTTGATATAATAATTTTTAATAATAACCTTCATTTATTTTCAAACAGAGTAATCATAGAATAATAAATCAGTTAAACTTGTTAGAATTAACCAATAGTATTTAAAGAAATTTATTGAACTTTAAATTCATATGGGTGATTCTTTATGAAGGAGTCGTTTTATACTCACCTAAGAGTGAAATACCTTTCCGTAGTTTAGGGGCTTAATTAGTGTACTTTTCTGAGTACAATATACTAAAATTTCACACAGCTTTGCTCTATCCTTGGTTGGGGAAGGTGAAGGAAACGACTAGCGATTCGGAGGACAGCGATTCCAGAGGAGGACCATCTAGAAACAGGAGTAACCGATTCGTTTAGCACAGTCTGAGACATTATCTGTGCACAAGTCCAGCATTCGACAGCATTACGGAACTCAGCCGTTTAGCAGCTTATTGTAGGAGGGCCAGGTCGATCATTCCCACGTTTGGGTAGGAGCCTATTTTTTATTAATTCTGTTAGATGTAGGCTCTGACTAGGAGCTCAATGATCTCAACGATCTCAACAAATCCTATTTTGTTGGAATGAGCTTAATTCCATGACTGCTTGTAACTTCAGTCATCCAGACTACTTGAAGCAATACATGTGTGTATCTTTCAGTTGGTAGATTGATCCCATTTCCCTTTAGGTTCGCAGCAGGTAGACCGGCAGAGGAATTTGTTAGTTTAGAATATTAGTTTTTTTTATGCCTTGCACCAACTCTACTATTTTTTTTTGTTTGCTTTACCGCATATTTTCTTTTATTGTTATCGTACCAATAAAATTCCGAGATTTTAAAAAAAAGAGTGGTTTTATGCTGAAAGAGTTACAGTGTATAGATCTGTAATCAAAAATTATAGCCAATGAATTAATTAGTTCTTTTATTTGGCAAATAAAAATTTCTTAAATTAAATGAATAACTAGAAAAGTTGAATTATCTTTTCAATTCCACCAATAATATTAGCAACTGTTTAGTATCCAATCCAAAAAAAACAAAATGCATCAGAGTGTTCTCTTCGTTCAGTATCATCCATGTTAATAATGATATAGATAATACTTATCGAATAAAAAGTCATAAAAAACTATTAAAAGCTACATTAAATCTAGAGATTTTATATTATAAAAACCTCGAAAAGATTCGTAATTATCGGAGCTAATTGAAAATTTTTGATGCATTTTTTTTATCTTTCAGAAGAATATATTTTCAACAATTTACGATTTTTGTCGGATTCATAAAGAACTTTATGATTTTAAGTAAATTACAATTTTATGAAATTTTTTTAATATAAAATCGAAAAGAACAAACGATCATACAAAATTAAATCCGCAATTAAAGTCATTTTATTTTATTTTTTTGGGGTAATTGCAAATATAGTCAAAATTCCATTGGAAATTTGCAAAATGATCAAAATATAGTACATGTTTCCAAAAATAAATAAAAATAAAAATCTAAAGCCAATAAGTACAGAAATTCAAAATAAAAAATTTTTGTTATTCATAGCCATGATTTTTTTTTATACTTTATTTTGAATAAATATGTAGTGGGTTTTTAATATTTC
>LSSN01003478.1:0-14309 GCA_001970855.1 Smittium culicis | reverse complement strand
AAGTATAGTTTACTGTTTTTTATAGTCTGTTATACATATAAGGTGACCCATTTGGCACCTATTGAATAAACATCTTCGAACTATAGTTTGACACTTCTACGACTTATCACTCTCTACAAACTCTTGGAAAAGGAATCAGGGTTTAAATGGAACTCTGACTGCGAAACTGCGTTCCAAAGGCTTATAACTACTATGACAACTGCTCCTGTGCTTGCCCATCCGGATACAACGAGATCTTACATTATGTATACGGATGCAAGTAATATTGGAATAGGGGCTTCATTACATCAGCTCCAATCTGACAACACTATTCGGCCAATCGCATACACCAGCCGAAAACTTCTCGCTGCTGAAATAAATTACTGCACCTCCGACAAAGAAGCGCTAGCTGTTGTGTACGGATTCGACAAATTCCATCACTATGTACATGGTACTTGTACGGAATTGCACACCGACCACCGCGCGCTTATATCAGCACTAAACAATCCAGATCCTCGGGGGAGGATAGCCAGATGGAATTCCGCATTTCAAGCCTATGATTACACAATAAAGCACATCAAAGGACTCGAAAATGGATTTTACAGATGCATTTTCAAGAGACTTTAAAGAAGACGATTCCCACAAACTTAAAATAACAGCAGCACAAACTCGAAGTCAAGGTCCACCGATACGAACAATACGACGATTTGGGCAACTTGACGTTCTTGAAGACAACTCAACTGACGAAGAAGCTGACGCTGAATACTCTACCGACGACAGCGATAGAAACGATGAAATAGAAAATACAGTAAGCCAAACAGCACAACATAGAACAGCAAACAATTCATATTTGCCCTCAATTAAATCATTCATAAAAATGCAGAAAATCGACTCAAATTCGAAGAAAATAATCGACAATTTAAACAAAAATATTCCAACCAATTTCCACTCAGATAAACAACTCAAACATTACAAGCTAATCAAAAATGCACTTTACAACACTACTGATACTGAAAATCCTAGACTATAAGTTCCAAAGTCTCTGGTCAAATCTATCTTATTCCATCACCATGACACACCGATGATGTCGCACTTGGGCCATCGAAGGACTTTGGACAGGATAAAACAGACATTTTATTGGCCAAAAATGAGCAGAGATGTTTTTGGCTATATTCAAACTTGTAAAACGTGCCAGCTGACCAAACACTCTACACAGCAGACGCCCGGTGAGTTACAGCCAATATTTGTTTCCGAGCCTTTCGAAATGGTGTCAATCGACTTTGCTGGACCCTTCCCGGAGACTGAAAGTGGGAATAAGTACATTCTCGTACTAACCGATCTACTGACGAGGTGGTGTTAAGTCGTAACTAAATATTAGTCAAAATAATGTTCGAAGATTTTTATTCAAAAGGTGCCAAATGTGTCACCTTATATTCTTTTCAGACTATAGAATTTATAAAACTATACTTATGGGGATTAACCCATAAACTAACTAAATATGAAATAACATAGAATAAGCCAATAGAAATATAGATATACTATAACTTCTTAAATACACAACCGATCAACATGGGAGTTGAGCTGTGTGTGTAATAGGTTACTTGGTATTGGCTGATGCAATCATTGCTTCGATATGATTGGCTGGTTCCAATACCTGGCGTAACAGTGGGGTGGATGAAGTAGCCGTTCCAAACACTACAGCCGAAATTACTGTTGACATTCTGGAAAAACGACTAAAATCTTTGCACGGAAGCCCCCAGAAACTACTAAGCGACAACGGAGCAGCATTTAGCAGCCACCTAATGAACGCATTCTGTTTAAATTATGGGATAAAGCAAGTATTCTCGTCTCCGTACCATCCTGAGACAAATGGGATGACAGAGGGCTTCAACAGGACCATGAAAGTCATGATCAAAGCATACACCACTGAGGATCAAAGCAAGTGGGACCAGCACCTGGATAAGCACTTTTATACATACAGGACAGCTAAACATGAAACTCTGGGGCTATCACTGTTTGAAGCTCTGTATGGCCGCAAACCAAATTTACCAGCCAGAAATCTCAAACTAGCCAATCCGAATGTCCCATTGAGTGTCATTGCATACAAACAGCTGCTGCAGTCGAGACTGGAACCGATCAGACAAACAATCACATCCAACAACAAACACTCAAAAGAAGCAATGGAACTGCGGTACAACAAACGGCACAGAGCAGTGCAGAATCAAGTTGGTGATTTCGTGCTTCTGAAGCGCCAGACGAAGGACGGGCTAAACAATGTTCTTGGACTCAGCACAGTGTACACTGGCCCATTCAGAGTGGCAAAGAAAATAGGCAGAGTCAGCTATTTATTGATACACACTGACGAGGATGGCTACAAAACTAAGCGCACTGCACATGTCAGCAAACTAAAACCATATAACTCAAGAACCATTGATGAAGCCAGACCCATGGGAGAGGAGGGTAATGTTACGATTGGATAATCGAAGAAGACAATTTAAGCCAATAAGAGAAACAGATACCGACCTATTGATGTAGCCAATCAATAGATAAGATCATTGCCTATCGAATGATATAAGTTTCACTAAGAACAGCCAATTATATCATGAGATATAAATGATCGATAAAACTTTTGACTGGATTAGCTTAATCTTAATTCAGCAAATTGTGAACATATTTAGCTACATATTTTTATCTACATATTTTCATAGTATATTTATTTTAGATTTAGTTATTTATTTTGAATCTCTCTCTCTTTACTCAGCTTTAATTTTGTACTTTGCTTAAATAAAACTTCTATTACTTGGCACTTTTCAATATTGTCGTTCGAGGTTTGTTGATGAGGCAATTGTGGTGCAAGATAATAATAATTTGGCTTATCTGGTGGTTTAGGAGTCTTTCGAATTTTAGGCTCAGGGTTACACCAATTCACTGAGCCTCGTCTTTTCCCGACTCATCAGTAATGGCTGCATTCATTGTTCTAAAAGTTCTTCTTGGCCTAAGGCATGAACTGCTAAGATGTCCTTTTGCGCCGCAATTGAAACAAACACATGACTTTACATATTCGTCATACTGATCCTTTGTCATCGTTGTATTTTCTCTGGAGTGGGGTTGAGTTGATCTTTTGAACGGGTTTCTCTGGAAATAGGACTGGGGCTGAATTCTTCTGTTGCTTGAAGAGTATTGTGCAGCGGAAACAGCGTAGTCATTGGAGGTCTGAATAAGGGCATAATATGAATCAATATCCATTCCGTTCGATCTGCTTGAGTTCGAATTGAATCTGGCTTGCGAATCCTGCATGTGGGCTTTCAATCGTTGTTCGTGGGCTTCAAAAGACTCGTTGGCAATGTTCGGGACGTATTTTCTTATTTCAGGATCTATTTGCTTCCTAAGCATGGCAATTGCGAGTGTTTTGTTGTCGCCGGCAATGAGTTTAATTGAGGGCCTAATCTGTTGCACAAAGCTGTTGAAATCTGAACGCATGGTTAGTTTCAGAGTGTCGATTCGCTCCAGTGCCTGGTCAGTCGATTCCATGCTTCCATATTGTCGGTTAAGTGCATCCTTGAAACTCGACCATTTTAATACATTTGAGTCCGGTTCTGCGTCATACCAATCGCGTGCAGGCCCTTTCAGCGCCTCAATGACGAGGGCTCTTCTGAAATTTTTTTAGTGCAGGATAGTTATCGAAGATTTCGGTAACTCCATTGATCCAGCGGATAAAGGCAATGTTTTTTCCTTCGAAGACAGGTAGTCTGGATATAGCCTTCATGGTGCTGGCATTTTGAGTCGGATTCTGAGTTAAATACTTTACCTTAGGATTGCAAATTGTTGAATTTCTGGAGCAGTTCGGCTTTCATATTTGCAAGTTCCAGTTCACACTTCAGTATTGCATTCTCCATTGAAGTAATCTGCAATGTTAACATACTGTTCTTTTTAATTTCGGATTCGAGTTTGGAATTCAGTAGTTCCAGCCTAGAAAGAATCTCTAGATGTTCTTCGCGGCATTTTGGAATTGAGATTCACCTTGAATAAGCTGGATTCTTAATTCAGAAATATCAGCATCCTTGGTTGCAAGGAGTGCTTAGTCATTTATGACTTTCTCGTCGATAACTTGGATTTGAATTTGGCTCATGGTTATAGGATTTAATAGAGTAATTCAAAAAATATAGGTAAAAGTTGAAATAATTCTGGGTTCGTTTTTTTTTTTTTAGGATTCGAATCTAATATATTGTTAATTAAGAAAAGGAATTGGCTAACGGTATTGATTACCCTGGTTCTCTACCAAATGAAAAGTATAAAGTTGAGTCGAAATATTTTATTAAGTAAAGTCGAATTTGAGGCTAAAGGAAGAGAGAAAGATTCAAAAATAAATACCTAAAACGAAAATAAATATACTATTAAAATATACTAATAAAAATAAGCAACTAAATATATTCACTATTGGCTGAATTAAGATTGAGCTAATCCAGCCAATAATTTTATCTTTCATTCATATCTCATGATATAACCGGTCAATATTTATGATGCTTTTATCATTCGATAGTTAAAAATCTTATATATTGATTTTGCACATCAAAATTGTTCTATCTGTTGTATTTATTGGCTAAATGATTATTTACGATTATCTAGTTTTAAAACTAGTAGTAGCTCAGGAACTGCATGATGAACGGACTAATATGTTTGGTTCGTTTTATCTTTCATTTATCTTCTCCGTTGAGATGAATTATATTAATAGTAAGCTCTTAGAACCTTTGAAAACCTTTAACTTTGACATCCTTGAAGAATCGTGCATTAATTTTTTGTGACCTCAACACGTCACATTCTGCTCTCTGCTTGTTTCTGGAGAGGTGTTATACTGGTTAAAATTTAGTTGATTTCTCTAGCGATAGCAAATCTTTTTTCGGTAATGAAGACAGGATGTGGACGAGTATTGATCGTGTAAATATTAACGAGAATTCAAAGGGAATTTTTAACAATGAAAGGTTCAATCTCAAATATAATATATCCGACCATTGGCCAATTCTGGGAAGCTTGCTAGGTAGTAGGAAGCGATCTCATAAAAATATGAGTACTGCATCTTCGATGAACTGCATAGTGTTAAGGACTCATAATTATAATTTGATATGATTATGAGTATGCACAGAAACTCTGTAGTCAATTGGATAAGTATTGACAAAGTTATAGTTAATAATGATGTTATTGGCTATTCTAGTTATGATTAGCCAATAACATAATTGATAGTTAATCCAGCGAATGCGATTAATTATATTTGATAAATTAAACAGCCAGTAGTAATAGTAACTGATAGAATGAGTCTTGAGAAAAATAGACCAATGAAATAATAGCAGATTACTTCATAGACATTATTTTATATATCTGATTAATAGCTTTTATATTTTACAGTTTCCGTCTCTCTTTTCTAAAGTTCAATTTTTAATAAATAATTTTTATATTATATACTTTTCACTAGCCCCTGAGAGGCTAGATAGCACGCAGAAGGAAATTTGCAACCGTAATTTTTTGGCCCCTCTTTTAAACCTTGAAGGATCCTCTACTATGTATTTTGAAGATATTGCTGCAACCATCTTAGAATCTTATAAGAGAATTTCGGTTGATTTTATCTTTTAAAAGGCATCAAAATGTAAATTTTATGGATTCTGCCTTACTCATTTCGATTCAGAATAAGATCAGGGCGAAAGACCTAGCTGCTGCGGAGTGGCTTATTGCCACTGAAAGTAAAAATCCCTCCAAAAATGTAAAGAAGCTTTACCTGGAATTTTCGAAGAAAATGAAGGAGATCAAGTAATTGATTTAAACTTTCAAGCGCAACAGATGAACCAGATCCTTAATAAAACTGCTAAAATAATATCCAGCAAAAATTTTAGAGATCATTAGAAGTGAGTTAGAAGATTACTCATCGAACACTTACATTCTAATCACAAGCTTACTGCTGTAATGAATGAAGGAGATAATTTAATAACCTCACAAGATAAGATATTAAAAAGATGGTCTGAATTTTATACAGCGTTTTTCAGTGATAGTACTGGTAATTTGCGGAACCCTGATCAATGAATAGAGTTTTTCGGTATTAGGAAAGGTATCTTTTTGTATATCGATTATGTTATCAGTTGGGATGAAGTAAGAATGGTGTTGATGAGCTTAGAATTTCATAAGGCATCTGGAAGTTACGTAATACAAGTCGGATGTTAAAAAGAACTATTTACGAATATTATGTCTATTTACAGAATACTTTATCGATAAAGCACTAATTAACCTAAAAAAGATCATAAGGACGAGTTGGAAGATATATGATATTATTGAGATAGTACCTATCATTAAGAAAAGCGAACTACAAATATTGATCAATTATAGAGTCATAGATTTGTTTCCAGTTGGGATGAAAATCTTAGGCCGGATTATTATCGGTAGGATAACTAGACAGCTGGAGGCGAGAAAGAAGATTTATTTCCTCCAGGATGGCTTTAAAAGAGGTTATGAGGCCATGACGCAAGTTGAGTCTTTATGAGATATTCATAGCAGACGTATAGTAGCTAAAAGGAAACTATTGATACCTTTGTCGATTTTAAAATAGCTTACGTCACCGTACTCAAATAAGATCTCTTAAGGAAACTCTATCTCTGCGGAGTAGAGGGGAGAGCATATGAGTTTTTTGCAGCTTATTACAAGTTACTAAAGGCGAGAGTGAGAATATGGAATCTAATTTAAACTTTATTCAAGGTGTATAACTGAGTAAGATTAGAGTGCCCTATGTTTCTTATGCTATTTAATATTTTCATTAATGATATTTTAGATAAATTTAGTGAAAAGTTAGGATTAGCTCCACGAAAAAGTATTAAGATTCCTGTTATTCTGTTGTATAGTGATCTGTATTAATATCTGATTCATAAATTGGTCTTTGCGAAAATGAAATGAAATGTCTTATGGAATTTCTAACTGTGGGACCCTAGCGTTATGGAGCTCGTTTGAGCAACCAGAACTTTTGAGAGTACAAGTTCAATTAGCTCCTAAGGCTAAAGAATACTGGTGTTTGATCGTAATCATCAATGACGAGCTAGATAAGCTTTATTTTTGTTGGCATAAAGTCGTAAAAGCTGAAGCTTGCTACACTAACATCAAGCGCTTACTTTCTTTAAAGTCAGTTCCGATGGTCTCTAAGGTAATATTTTTGCTAAGATTATTGGAAGCAAGAGTGAGATATGGTGTAGAAATTAAATTCATGTTTAGATAAGGACCAGTAGCCTGCAAAGAAACCTTTAAAAATGGTTTAAAATTTTGATACTGTTTCTGAGAAAGCGACTAATGTAAATGTGGACAATCCCTGGCTGAGATTATAGCTTCCAAATCTTTTTACGAGTATTTTCTATCCGAAGGCTATAAGATACCAGATGTTATATGATTTTTCAACGCTTATCGCATTCTTTCTAAAGGATAGGTCCGATGAGTCATTTGAAACAGTCTCCAATGAATAGTTAAACCATTAGGCCTTAAAGTATTGAGAAATGATGGCTTAATAAGTACATTAGCTATGATTCTGGAGAAATTTGCTTTAGATAGATACCAAACAAAGTTTTAATTTCAAAATTCTAATAATTTTTAGAAATTGAATAAAATACCCAATCTATTTTTTTGGACAAATTAGGTATGCACATGGTGCTGTGGTGGCACCTGAAATTCCTTTTTAGCTCAAAAATTAGAAAGGTTTAATTGTGAGATCAAATGACGGTTTAATATGCACTTATGTTATATTTCTCACTTTTTTTTTAATCACGGAATTTTATTGGTACGATAACAATAATAGAAAATACGCGGTAAATAAACTAAAAAAATAGAAATTCGGTGCAAGGCATAAAAAAACTAATATTTTAATATTAATAAACTCTTCTGGTCTACTAGCCGCGTGCCTAAAGGGAAATGATATCAATTTGCCATCAGATAGATCCACCCAGGCATTGCTTCAAGTAGGCTGGATGACTTGAAGTTACAAGCAGTCAGAAAATTAAGCTCGTTTCAACAAAATTGAATTCGTTGAGATCATTGAGATCCTAGTAAAAGCCTACATATAAAGGATTAATAAAAAATAGGCACCTACCCAAACGTGGGAATGATCGACCTGGCTCTCCTACAATAAGCTGATAAACGACTGAGTTCCATAATGCTGTCGAACGCTGGACTTGTGCACAGATAATGTCTAAGACTGTGCTAAACGAATCGGTTCCTCCTGTTTCTAGATGGTCCTCCTCTGGAATCGCTGTCCTTCGAATCGCTGGGCGTTGCTTTCACTATCCCCGACCAAGGATAGTGCAGCGCTGTGTGAAATTTTAGTATAGTGCACTTAGAAAAGTACACTACTTAAGCCCCTAAACCACGGCAAGATATTTCACTCTTAGGAGTGTTATATTTCTCACGGCCTTTAAATTCAGCCATGAAAATTTTGATAGATTTTCCTATACTAAGTATCAGTCGATGATTCTCAGGTCTGAGGACATTATCTTATAAAATGAAACAAAGGTTAAACTTATATAGTAAATCTATATCTATTTAGCTTGTAGCTGGGAACCTGAGAGAAAATTCTCAGACTACTCAGACTGGTGCTGACGACTTTGTTATCGAAAAAAAGGTAGAAAAGTTTCTACAGCTAGCCATTTCAACTTATACTTATAGTTACTAGGACATTTTATGAGTTCTTTAATATCTCCAAGTACCTCGGAATTAGGTTTAAATCATTCTCAGTTTTTCATATGTTAGTCAATCTATAGAATGAATCAGTGGCGGGTTATTATTATATAAAATTCTTGTTTCACCATGAGAAGCTAACCTATAGTACTACGTATCTAATTGGATTGATTTTTGACTTAGGATCGACAGACCTAAAATTAATAACATATAAAAAATTACTATTCATAAGGCTAAAATCCCTCCTATTTCGATTTCAAGCCAGTTAGTTTTTAATTTTGCTAAGTTTTTTTTTTGAATTTTTTTTTATATTTTTCTTCTATTATTTTAATTTTATATTAAGATTCCTTTTTTAAAAAAGTGACAGTGGATTTAACTTTTTATCTGCTAATGCTGACTCTGATTTTTCCTCTTTTTAATTTCAAAATCTTAGTTTCTGTAATTTCTTTGTCATTGGAATTTTTTTTTTTGAATTTCTGTAGCTCGTTAAATACTTATCGAATATGTAATTGATTTGACATATTTTTCTTTTATCAATAAAAGCAAAAGTTATAAAATTTTATAATTTTTCGCATATACTTTTGACACGGTATCAGCTAAAGATTTATGTGCCGATTTTTCACATTCATACTTTAGTTTTTGGTTAAAAAATAAATCAAAAAAACTAAAAATATGGGAGATTCTTAGGACGATAGGAACTTATTTACCTTGTAATTTTATAGGTTGATAAAAATAGGAGTATAAATTGGTTATGATTTTAATTATTTGATAACTCATTCTAAATAAGTTTAAAAACCAAATAAAATTTGAGGCAAAGTCAAAATTTAATAGAAAAAGTTACATTCCTAAATAGAATGACCTTTATTAAAACCTACAGCTTTTATTGTACAAATATTATAAATTACGAGTTCTCTGCAATCTAAATCTTTGATACTTTTATGACGGAAAAGACTTGACAAATATAAAAGGCACATATAGTAATAAATGTGTAAGATAGGAGAAAAACATAAAAAATGAAATATTATACTTCAAAAAAATTGATAAAAAATCTTTTAGAATAAATATTAACTTGAAAATTAGATTAAATGGGGATAATAGATAAAATAGATAATATAAGAAATGAATCAATTAAACAACAATAATTAATAAATCCACTATAGAATATTTCACAAATCTGTGTGAATTTTTTAAACTAAATTAATATACTTGAGAACCATAAATAATATCTTATTAATAGTATTTAAATACTCTTTTTGTTTTATTTAGTAGATTTACTCAAAAAAACTAATTTTTAAAGTCAAAAAACTTGATATAGATAATACATATTAGCTAATTGAAGGTAATTATCCAGATAAATATCTGGAATTTCATATAAAAATCCATGAAATATTGTATCATACGTGTATAGAGTATATAAAATCAAGATTCGTACTCTTTGATATTAAATGCTCTTGAAAACGGTCTCAATAAATTCAAATTAGCTTGTAAAATAGAAAAAATTGTGTCTTGTTTGGCCCTTATAATTTCTAATGCAGTTTTCAATTATCACCATCAATCAAAGATATTCCAATTCTGGTTTCATATTCAAAATATTTTGATGAATCTAAAAGCAATTAATTCAATTTTTATAGATATTAATTATGAAGACTAAAAAAAATTTTAATTTTCTCGAATTTAGAGGCCTTCGATAGATCAAAGATATTATATAAATAATAGATGAACTTTGGCGAGTTATATACTCTTATAAATAAATTAGAAGATCTATACTACAAGTAATACGACAGTTTACAGAAGGTAATAGCATATTTTTTCCATCAACAAAAAAATTTTACAGAGATTCATAGAAAATTAAAAGATAAATATACCAAACTGAAAAATTTGTATAATATTAAATTTATTAAAATTTTTTGTAAATTTGATCAAAGATTACTATGATTTCAGTAAACCAGAAACTTCAAAAATAATATTAAATGAGATAATTATAACAAAAAAAAAATCAAATATATTCTCATGGCTATAAAAAAAAGATGATGCATATTTAATCGAACACATAGAAATAGGGGTTTCAGAAAAAAAAAATACTCTTTTTAATATGAATAACAAAAACAGGATAAGATTTTACATATTTTGTAAAACATTGAACAAAATTATATTGTTATTTCTAGTATTACTATATGCAGCAGGTAAGGCCTTACCGTTCAATTGAACGACTTTTAAAAGGCAAAAAATATTATCATGTATACCCCTTTTTCAAAATAAATAAAATTACAGGATTTTTTAAGATAACGCTACTTCAAGGATCAAAAAAAGTTGTTAGGCCAAAAAAATTTATAAAAAAATTACAGTATAAAAATGATTCGAAAATTTTATATTAATTTAAATAAGTTAATATAATTAATATAATGTTAATTATAAAAAGCAATGGAATAAAAGAAAAAATAACATTCATCAACTCAGAATTATATATTTTATAATTTTAAATCGAACAGATAAAAAATGTTTTTAAATATTTTTTTTATACACCCAATTAATTTTTTAATTTAATATTATTTATTTTTTGGTATCTTCACAAAAGTAAATTACATAATTATTAAAACATATATTTATACTTTAGGTTTGATTATTCAATCGACCTAAAATTTATACCAAACTTATAAAATTTTGGTTTTACTTGTAGTTATAAAAATTTTTATTGATAAATCCATATTCAGAATATATCGAGGTTAACCACTAAAAAAACATTATATCTCATTTCGCCCATTTATATCCTGAATTTTTCTAACTATTGAATTTTTGTCCGTTTATCCATTAAATGTATTAATTTAAATGTTTGAATTTGAATTTGAATTTTAGGTTTAAATTTTATAGATATTTAAATAGAAAATAATAAATTCAAGAGCTAAATGTAAAATTTAAAAGTTTTATATGTATATCGGTTAAATATTAAACACAAGAATTTTCTAATAATCTCCAAATACTTCTATTGAATTCCCAAGGTCTATACGGAAAATATGCGTGAATTCCTGATTTTTATTGATTAAATCCAAGATTTTTTTTAAATCAATTATTATGAATATTTCCATTTTTTTGGTGTATTGTATTCTTACAGAATATTATATAGTAGCTTTTTTAATTACAATTTTCCTACAAATATGTATACATTTTATTTAACTATTATCAATAAATAAGTTATCAGCATTCAATATCACAATTTTTTAACCATTTCTATATGGTAGACTGTTTTTGAACTATCAAATATATACAAATTCATCCAATTATAATATTATAAATTCAAGTTCTCTATATATTTTTTTGCTGGATAATTAAGGTGAATAATAATATTACTAATAAATGGATATTAAATCAATTATTTATTTTTTTAAACATGTTTTTCGCGGAATATCTAAGTATAAACGAGAGTTTATAATAAATATAAGAATTATAAATCTAATTGAAATATTGTGTGTAAAATTTATATAATATTTCAAATATTGTTTAATTAAATTTTTAATAATTGTATTGATTCATTTAGACTTAGGCCTTGGTAAATATAGTATTATTTTATGCTCGTGAAAAAAAATTTTTTAACAAGTTTTATATGCGCTAAATATTTTAGTATTATAATTATAGTTGTCAAAAATTTTAATAATTCCAAGTTTAAGTTTATCATTGTATTTGATTATTTATAATTACCCATTTCCCGGAAAACACACTTTACTAAATCGAATAAATCGATTCGTTAAAGATTCTTAGCCACAATTATTACTTGCACTAATATAAAATAAATCAATAATTTTTTGAGCCTCGGAATTAAATTATTTTATCTGAATTCAGTTGGTTATATCCTGTGATCACAAACACTCTACCGCGAGGCAAAGGGCAATCAACTGACATTCTTTAATACTATATTAAAAGCAATTATGTAGTTAAAAGACATAATTTTAACATTCTGTAAAAATAAAACACACCAAACCAATGGTTTAATTCATAATAATTGGTATGAAAAACGTCTTAGATTTAATTAAAAAAAGCCTTGAAATTTACGCCTATTATATGGATGAATCTGGGAAATTAAGAAAAAGATCTTCCAATTTAATAAAAGATCTTGGAATTAATATAAGTTCAAGTAATTAACTGTTGGATTTAAATCTCGCTCTCTAAATATAACTAGAATAAACATTTTTTAGTAAAAAACTTGATAATTACATTATATCATTATTATTTTAAATATACAATTTTTAAAGTCAAATTTGAATTCTCATTTAGTGTATCATATAAAAAATTCTAGTTTTTAATTTTTTAATATTGGTAATCAAAAATTTGATTGGCATAAAAATATTTAAAATTTTATATTTAAATTACAAAAAAAATATTATAATAATAATTTTATAATGATCAGTTCGTCCTCCTTTCACCATGATTATAGAATTATACTCATCATACATTGACTAAAGAGCAAATTTAATATCCATTTTTTTATCAGCATGTTTTTTTTAAAGGCTATTCTTTTTCAACAACAAAAAATTTTTGTAATTATTAAGTTGTGTCACAATACTGATATTAATTACGAAAATTTTATATTGTATACCTAATATAAAAATATCTACCCGTGACAGAACATTATTCATAAATCATTCTTGGGCCTAATACTACTAAAAAATTTTTTAACAAGAGTCAATTATTTCACAGAAAGCTCATCTGTAGTCCGAAAATGGGGAATTATAAATAATATATATATTTTTTTTCAGATTGTTTATTAAACATAATATAAAAGAATACAAAAGCTAATAAAAAAAATTTATATAGTTATAAATATTATTTGTAAAAATTTAAAGTTGAAAGTATTTATAGCAATTGGAGTACCTTAATTTTTCTTTTTTATTAGGGAGATTTATTACAAGATAAATAAAAAATATTAAAAACTAATTTTAAAAATTATAAAAATGTTAAAAAAAAGTAAAAAAATTTTATAAAAAAAGTTTTAACCCGACTCCCCTCCGCCGCTCTAGCAGCTCCATACCCACTGGGAATTGGTTCAAGGAGGCTAGTAAATTATTTATACTTTCTAGTATAAGTGATTTGGCAACATGAATGCCGTCCAAAAATTTGGCTGTTTCTAGCACATAAATTTGATCGGCGGCGCCGGCGCGGAGCTGGTTTAAAGATTTTTTTGACTCCCCCCCAAGGAATTTTCCAACTAGCCCCAGCCGGGCTTCGTTGAAATTCGAAAGTAAATTTTTTTCGTCAGAGCGGATCGGCGTCGGTATGAACCGGCCGATCGTCGATGACCGGTGATTTTGCCACCGGCTGTAGCTCAGAAGTATGTGGTCGACCGTCTCAGGTACACACAAGTTGCAGCAGGGGCAAAAATTTTTGAATTTTTGGTCGACGATTTTCATGTTCGACAGGCGCTGGGCAGTCCGGAATGTGCCCATACGCATTTTTCCAATGTCCTGAAGGCCCAGCTTCAGTTCCGGATACATAGCTTGAAGGTCAACCCAGTTGCCTTTTTTGCCGATTTTTCGGTCCACCGTCCACCGGTGGATGACAGACCGGTTATTTCGTCGTTTCCGGTCGACTATCGTGATGATTGTCTGACCGTTTGAATCTTGAGAGCAAAATTTTTTGATCCACCGGGC
>LSSN01003475.1:0-22143 GCA_001970855.1 Smittium culicis | reverse complement strand
TGTGTGAAAATGTTTTTTGCATCACGCTCTCTGCATCTTCTTTTTTGCTAAAAATTAGGTAAGTGATTCTAGCTCGATGGTCATCTTTTCTAATGTAGATGTAGCCATCGAGGTCGTGGGCGAGTTTATAGAGAGCATTCATATGGTCTCCTTGAAACTGCGCCCATGAAATTCCAATTTTACGATCTGAGCCATTTTGGCACAGTCGTTTTAGGCTGGTTTGCTTTCCACCATATAGTAGATGTTTGACTGACACATCTCTATACTGGCTCATGTCGATTTTTTGATCGTATCTAAATATGGATTTGATCTTTTTAGGGTCGTTTTTTTTTAAGATAGTGGGTTTAGCATTTCCATGAGGGGTATATCCCTTCAGGGCATCGCTAAATGTGCTCCTGGCACGTTTAAAGGGCTTTTCAGTGGCCATAGTGTTAGCTTAAGGTGTTTTTTTTTTGTGCTTTGCTTTTTTTTTAGTTTTTTTGTGTAGGCTTTTTTTTTTGTGTCGCAAATTAATTAAAATAATCGAATTCGTCAAATACGGCGATTTGCGCACTTTTTTTTTTTTTCGATTTGGTTAATTAGAACCGTGCTCCAAACTTGGGCACTTACAATTTAATTGCAATAGTTAAACTTTGTCTACGGAGACCAAGCTTATACCAAAATGTAGTTCTTGGCAAGGTAAACAAAGTTGTATTAACAAGCTAAAGTCGATAGACTATGCGCTCAATGGTTATGGTCAATTTTATTTGAATAAGGATATTATAAAATGGCCAGTTTTTTACAAGTCCTGGGGTCACATCAGCTAGATTAATAGCTATGTGTATTTTTTATTTAAAAAATCAATATAGTTATACATAAAAAAATTAATTATTGGTTAGCTATAATCAAAGACCATACAGCAAGAGCGACTGAATTTTTTCTGAGCACATGTTTATCTAAGATTTCCATTCTGTCAGCTTCAGTGTGATGGAAGCGGAAATAACCTTCATATCCTGCTGGTGTAAGTGGGGAGATATCAGTATACTTATCAAGCGTTTCGAAACTTGCACAAGGGACGCCTATATCACATAGATTTGTTACATCTACAGCAGGTGCATTATCAACTTGAGTTATGTTACCGCCGCCGATAGAAGTTAGGTACATTTTACCTAAAGCTTCCATTTTAGAGACTATATCATCTGAAGCTTTGACTTTAAGACCCCAAGGATTGAAGTTGCCAATATCAGACTCAATAGCAAATATATGATTTTTGATTTCATCTTTATGAGCAACCATGTAACCATCAGCTCCTTTGCTTAGAGTTTCTTCGTTATTCCACATTACTACTCTTATAGTGCGCTTAGGCTTCTTTGGCAATTTTGCCAACATTTTTAGAGCACCATATGATGAGAATGCACCGCCACCGTCATCCATGGCACCGACTCCGACATCCCAAGAATCAAAATGACCACTAATAATTACAATTTCTTCAGGCTTTTCGCTTCCTTTGAGGTCAATAACAATATTGTCAGAAACTTTAGCGCCTTCGTAGTTTTGTGCGTTCATTGTTAATTTGACAAGTGGTTTGGCAAATTCTTTTGCGTTGGGAATTGATGGGTCAGCTTGAGCTTTTAGGTTTCTTTGGTACATTCTTTGAATTAGTTTAGAATCTTCGACACTAATTGCAGCTGCAGGGATGTCAGCAGGGTTCATTACACCTGTGTGAGGGGTAACCAATGAGTATCCAGTGATAGATTGAACGAGAACTCCTACAGCACCGTATTCTTGAGCCTTAAGAGCACCACTTGATCTGTATTTTACATTGTCCCCGTAACTTACAAAGTCTTTGCAGAATAGAACAATCTTACCGGCAATATTTTCACTACCAAGTTTCTCCAAATCTTCAAAAGTCTGGACTGGTATTACTTCGGCAGTGATTCCGCCAGGTCCTGTTCCAATTGATTGGCCCAAGCCTAGCATAGGAAGGTCCATAACTGGAGGATATCTGGTTGGAATGTAAAGTTCAAGGCTTTCTGAGTTTCTAGCCCATACATTGACGGTTACAGGTTCTGCTTTGGCTACGAATTCTGGGTAATTTTTAGCGTCATTCATGACCCATTGTACGGATCTATCATACTGAACGTGTCCTGTCATGCGATGGCCATACAAGTCGGTCATTTCAGCTAGAGAATCCCACACTGAGGTGTCATTGGTATTATTTGAATTTTCCAATAACATATTAATCATTTTTGAGGTATCAGGGTCGACATTACCGGTTAATGAAGACTTAACAACATTAAGAGAAAAAATGCTAAGAATAGCAATAGATATTTTGGCAGCAGACTTCATATTTTCTAATTAACAGTCTTTAAATTAGCAACAAAATCAAAAAATAGTTTCAGGTATGTATAAGGTACAATATTTCGAATACAATTAAATTAGTATTATTAAAATAAATTATATGTATAAATAATAAATATTGAGTATAGAATCAAAACTGATAATGATAATGTTGATTTGTTTGGATTTATATACAAATATTTTTAAACAGAGATTGATCTCAAGTCTTTTTATTGTTTACAAGCTGGCAACTAGCTGTTGTACTATAAATTTTTTTAAAAAATCTACTTTTCATCCTGCTAACAAACGCTTCAGACTTTTCACAATAAATTTCCCATACTCTACTATTACAGCTGCGGAGTTTTGCACAATTAAAAGATTTGATTTGACAGTTATATTTTTTATAGCTTCAGGTATTTGATGTATGTGTATAAAACTTTTATTCATATTTACGTGATACAGATATGAAAATCGAAAAACTTTAGATCATTGAAGGTACATATCGTGTAAATTGAATAGTTACTAAACTTATTGAAAAGTGTCGTAATCTTGCTATTAATTTTTGTTGCAATGATATAATAAATATCATATAGGGCTGCTAAGAGCTTGAAGTCGAGTTTTTTTTGCCAGTTTAATTGATATTCAGTTTCAAACTTGGTACTGTATGAGTGTGGCGGTTTCATTCCTGCAAACCCCTTGAATATAATCTTAGTGTTTTTCCCCCGTAAAATCATTTTACATCATTATTTATATAATTTAGGCAATTCGCTTTATATCTAATCTCTAGTTTCATAATCTTTTCTATACACTCTAAAATTTTCCTAAAAGTATAAATTAAAAAAAGAAACCTTGTGAATTTGAATAATATTCCAATAATGGTTAAACTTTCTTCTATTAAGGAATATTTAAAATAATAAGTAACATTCAACTTTAAAAATAATCCAAATTTATATTATAACTAAATCCTATCTAGCTATTTGAAATTCTATATTAGGATCTGTGTTTTAATTTAGATATTTTCATTTAACCAGTTTAACATTATTTTACTTGATTTGGTCATCCATCATACTCAATTTGGATCTGAATTTGTTAATTATTTGCTAACGCGATAATTGGCCATTACTAAATGTATTTAATTACTGATATCTCCGATGTAGATTCATTAAATTTTTTTTTTTATGAGTATAATTTATTCGACGTTTTAGTTTTTTTCTCAGAGTTTATTAAACATGATTTAAAAGGATACTAAAAAATAACAAAAAATATTTAAAAAGTTAAAAAAGTATTACAAAAACAATTTTTCAACCAACCGCCCTCCGCCACTCTAGTAGTTCCATACCCACAGGACATTGGTTCAAGGAATTTATCCGACGTGTTTGAAAAAAAATCTAAACTATTCAAAACTTCTTTATTTCCTAACTTTCTATATTAGTATAATTAATCATGATCTCTGTTTTATTCACTCCGTTATAATTCTTAACTTGCTCAAAATAAATGTCAATTTTACGTTTCATTTTTTCTAGCTAATTTGAGCTAGTTTAGACTGCAAATAAAAAAAAAAGTTTACAAAAGAATTAGTTCTCAAGTCTAGAAATCAAATTAATGGTTTAATTCGAGATAGATTACTTATAGTCTAAAAACATACCAAATTACAGTGTTTCATTTGAAAAAGTATATCTTAATGAATTAAATATTTCAATTTACTATAATAATTTATTTACAGCTAATAAAAAATTAAACAGCTAAATGTATACCGCTTTTTTTTGTGTCGCACTATTATAATCCCAGAAACTATCTTGTGTGATTTTATCTATAAATTATTAATTGGATGATACAAATAATTTATTATATTTCGCCTCCTTAAAATTGAAGAATATCATTGTACATGCTGTTCTAATCATCAAGTTCAAAAAATAATTTGTTAACCACTTTCCCATTCAATACTCTGGAAGAAATTAAATTTGATGATTCGTTTATAATTTATTACTTGCTAATTTTCTACGATATATTAAAAAAATTAATTTCTTAAAGCTATATTTCTACTGTCTGATTCGGTTAACTAGCTTTTTTTGATCAAAAACGCCTACCGCGCGAGAAAACAATAAAAAAAATTAATCTCACTAATTGCATCACCCCTGAAAGATTAAAAAAAATTCAATGTCGGAGATTCTTATAAGTGGAAGAAAGCTTTATTTGGATTTTATTCGAAAGTGAGTCTTTAATAAAACCATTGGATGTATCAGATTGCATACTCGATAATATTTTCATCTCTATTAACCCTTTCCCTTGCGGTAGATTATTTTCGACCCTCTAGATATAGCCAACACGCTCAATTTAAAATCTTTAATTCTGAGATTTTAAACGATATTGGTTATAACAAAATAACAACAAATAATAAACTTTCTTATAAATCATGAACGAATCAATTAATTGATTTTTTAAAGATTGTTGGACGAGAAAGGGTTAAAAGAAAACATTAAAACAAACTAGAATAAATTTAATATAGGGGTAATAGCATAAATAGTCAAAAATTAATTGGAAAATTGCAAAGCTGGTCAAAAATAAAATTTTCTGCAAATAATTAGCTATTTTTACTACTTTGAACGCTAATCTCAGTTTTTCTACTAAAGGATAAATTTTTTTATATTAACCCTTTACTGGACGGTAATCTATCTTTGATCAAATAATTTAACCATTTAATTTCAGATGAATAACGACTTTTTAAAATTCGCCAATTTATTGGTTTGCCTATACTAGTTGCAAACATTATGCAAACTTAAAACCATTACACAAAACAATAAATTACTTTTTTTGATTGTGTTGCGCGGTACAGGGCTATACGTAACTTTATTGATACAATAAATATACTAGAAACTATACTGATAATGAAAATTAAAAAATATACAAAATGTTCAAGGCAAATAAATTTCATATACCCTAGTGCAAATAAACTCGTCATATGATCTACCAGATGAGTATCTGGTGGAAATGATATCAATCAACCGGCACAAAGATCCTTCCAGGCATTTCTTCAAGTGAAACAAATTAAATATAGTAAAAAGTATATTTGATCAGTATTGAAATAACCTTACTAACCAGCAAATTTGACATTTTAAACAGGTCTTAATTCTAATTTAAAATTATTGTATCATATTTATTTACATTAAAACCTCTGAGATAGCAGCAGCTATTTTTGCCCCACTTTGGCCCAAATGTCCTCTCAGTTAGCAATTTGCCATTTTAGAGGGTTTTTAATGATGAAAATAGCTAACAAGGAAAGAGCTCAAATAAACATAAAAATAGGCTAAAATCTAGAATTTTAAATATAATAATTTGATTTGTTTATTTTTTTATTAAAAAAAATTCTAACATAATTCGTCAAATACATATTTAGTTGCTATCTTAGAAATTGTATTTCGGCTCATTTTACAGCCTTTTTGCAACAGAACTGCGAATCGCCTTCTCAGAGTGCAATTGACAATAGGCCAGATTATTTGCAATATAAATAGCCAATTGACAAATAAAATTTGTTAAAACATGTAAATTTAATTTAATTAGCCTATAAAATCTCTTTATTAAAAATGGGGTATATTTCAAACAATAAATCAATGTTTTTTTCAATTTAAAATTAATCAAGTTGCTATCTTAGAGGTTTGCCATCTATAGATGTTACATTTTAGAGGTTTTACTGCATATATTAACAACTGTAACGTTAAATTTTAACAAAAAATTAAAAAACCCTTGAACCAATGCCCAGTAGATATGGAGCTGCTAGAGCGGCGGAGGGGGGTCGGCTGAAAAATTATTTTATAATATTTTTTTAACACTTTAAATAGTTTTTAGATACTTTTAATTAGCTCTGAGAAAAAAAATAAATAAAATAAAGCATATAATAATAAAAGTTTTATAATAAACTTAACCCGTACTAAAGAAACATTTTAAAATTCAAGTATCAAGTATTCTCTGAGTCCCTTGCTATCTCTTGTTAGTCGAAAGTTTTTAAAAAGAATAGGAGGATGTATACAAAACATCTACACATAATTATTCAAAATTAAAAACAAAAAAATATTCATGATAAAAAACAAATTATTTTCTTTCTTTTAAATTCAGTTTTTATTGGATGAAAATGCTAAATGGGGGATTCTAAACGAAGAGAGCACTTTGTTGCAGTTTAATGTTATTGGCTTGGGCATTAAAAAATATCAAATAATATTGACGGAATTGAAAATGCGTCTCCATTATCTATTTAATTCTGAAAGTATCATTTGCTAAAAAAATACTAGATTTTATTTACTGGGCATTAACTAAATGTGAAAAATCATACACTTTAACTCTTTATACATAAAAGTGCTCTCTTCGTATAGAATATCCCAAATTTATTCTGGGTTTGCAGATATTCGCTTGATTTTGACTATTTCTGCAATTAAACCTTTAATATATCTCTGCTCCTCGAAATAATAACTCGTATATTATTTACCCTCAACCTCAATTCTTGAAATTTTTTTGTGTTATATTCCATTCATATCAAAAATGGCCCAAACCATGTAATAAAATATCGAATATAGTGTCAATTTCGAGTATTAAATTGTTGATATGAAAAGTATTTATAAAATAGCTTTTAAAATACAAATACTAAGATTTCAGTACTTTGCTCTTTCACGAGCGATAGACTGTTTTTAGTCTACCAATTCTTACCAACTACATACAATAAAAATAATTTAATTGCGAGAATCGACCATTTATTGGTATAAGTTTGTATAGCTGCAAATATAAAGTAACTTTTAAATCATAAACGAAATGAATTAATTCATTTTTTCAAAGATTGTTGTACGGCAAAGGGTTAAATAGTATTGAGCAGGAAGGGGGTTGTGATTAAACTAAAAAGAAATTGTGTTGGAATTAATTAGTATAGAATTAATAAAAGCAAAAGGTTAATAAGGTCGCAATCGTTCGAATCTCGATGTAGATTGGGTTCAGTTGAAGTTCTATTAGATTTGTGAGTTGCTTGCTACTAAAGGTTGATTAGAAATAGGATTTGAATATATAATTATAGTTGTTTTATTGAACTTTATTGAGAAATATATAATAGGGAAACGAATTTAAAGGAAAACGAAGGCGAGGAGAATTTCCAGGGGAGGGAATAACCCTGTCTATAAAGAAAATTATTGAACTAAAAATAAAAGTAACAAACAAAAATGGTAAACCCAATCAGCTGATTTGGTAGCAACTCTTTAGCTAAGAATAAAAACAAACCTCGAAAAAAGGAACTTTTTTTAATAACGGAATTTTATTGGTTCGAAAAAAGGAAATGATTCTAAAATCCTCCCAACAAAATAGGCTAGCTAATTGTATAATTGATGCTGTGCAGCTATTGGGTATTATTATCCAATGACAGTTGTTATGAAATAGCTTCTGAAATAGAATTGTTGATTTTTTTTAGGATCTAGGAGTAACTCAACAGTTTTTACCATACCAGATATTTAAGCCACATTCAATAATAGATGAATTCGTTACAGAAATTCAAGTCACGTTCTATAATAGATGAATTCCTTTCAGGTATATTTTTTTTTGGTATCAGATGACAATAAGATACATCATCTATACCACTCTAAATTAATAGAGAATATACATTCCTTTATTCCTGGTTAAATGCTGCTATGATTGTAATAAGATTACGTTGATAATAAACTATAAAAAGAGCCCTATTTAGATACCAAAATAAAATAAAATCCCATTCTTTTTTTTAATACACATAAACTGCAAGTACCTCGTAACTATTTCTCGTCAAAAAGTTGAATTCTGATATATCTAAATTAAGAATTTAAATTTTTTATTTCAATAAAGTGCTCGCAATGCGTGGATCTTTCACTAGTGGTATGCCTAGTGACTATAAAAGCTACCATCTTGTGAAACCTTGCAATATTTGCGAAGGCGGATGTAACTTTGGAAAACTTCAGGCAGACTACCTTGAATGCTTAAGACTCCCTAAAATTTTAAGAAGAAAAATGAGCGAAAAAGAATTTGCCTATAAACAATCATATTTAAAACACAGACATAATCTAACAGTTAATGGGGATAGACAAGATCCCAGTATTCAGTAATAGCTGTATGAAAAATATAATTAAATATTTAAATAGCTATTTAAAACAATACCATTCCATTTATTTACAATTTTTCAAAAATCATAGAAATAGCTATAAAATATCCTCAGCGATATTTGATAACCTCTAATATTTTTTATGTTTGCTAATATATTTTTTATTATTTAGGCTATATTGAATTAAAATATTACATACATAACAGCCATTGAAAATGCTTTATTTAATAGGATTTGATATAAAATCTAGATTATTATTATATTAAACATTATTTTTATTTAATTATTAAACATTTTATCTCCCTAAATGAGTTGAATATGTCAATTGGCTTTAACTGAAACAAGTAATTATAAATAGAAATAAATGCTATAAATCATGTATAGAAAATATGTATATATATATAGTTAGATATATTTAAATTTATGAAAAATCAGTAAACAAATAAACTAAATGAAAAAAAATTTTACTATCTCATAACAATAGGTAAAGGCGAAAAAATCTTGGTATTCAAATTGTAAAATTTTATATTTATTTTATAATTTTAATTGTTCAATAGATTTTGAATATGAAATTATATAAATGGGAGATTCTTGTGAGGAGCGGGTTATTTTCCATTAAAATTTTACTTCACTTGAAATTATATTTAGGGTTAAAGTTCAATTAGCATATATTATCATATTTTATAATAAGTTTAGTCAATAAAACTGCATAACTATTAACAAATAAAATTCCAAAGAAAAAAATTCCTCTCCCCCTAAAAATCTTTAAAATTATATTATATTAAATAAAATAAACTGCCATGAATTGAATATAACTATTTTTTTCACAATTTTTTGGTTTTTTAAATTTTCTGATTTAAAATTTTTTATTTTCGGAAAAAATTCTCTCGATTATGTATCATAGAAACTGAAATTTTTTGTGAATATTTTATTTAATGAAGCTGAAAAAATCTATTAAATGATCACAAAAAATTAAAATTGGATATTCAAACTAATTAAAAAGAGATTAAAAAAATTTTAAAATGTGCAAATTTAATATCTAACTTTACTTGATGCATAAGATTTTTTAAAAAAAAATAAATATAATTACTTAAACTACTAATAAATTTAAATTACATATTATACAACCTTTGAAACATAAAGATTATAATTTACTGCTTTTTCTTGAAGCTTTTCACTATTTTTTATAATTTTTAAATGTTTGAGATTTTGAGCATGATTGTAAAGAAATGTAGTTTAAAATATCATTTAAATAAATATAGATTTAATTTGTATAATTTAACTATAGCATATTATTTAAACTGATATTTAAAAATGTTGTGCAGTAAATTTAGATATATAATCATGAATAAATTTAGTAAAGAGTAAATAATTAAACTGTACGCATTCAAAATAATTAAAAGAGATTAAAAAAATGATATTGAACTTTTAATAATAGTAAGGGTATCAAATTTTTCGCATGAACATTATATCAAGTCTGTTTGAAAATGTGTAGAATTCATGAAAAAATTTTATTTCTAGAGATTAATGCTCTTTCATGTATAATAATTAGTGGTCTCAATATTTCAAAGTACATAACTTTTTAATTAGGTTTTATCATTTCAATTTGTGTGAAATTTAAACCGAATAACGCTGAATATTTTTCTTAGTTTTATTTCAAATTAAGAGAAGTAATAAATTATCTAAAAAAACTGGATCCTCGAACATGAAAAATATTGGCGAATAGTTTATAATTACTTTTTGTCATTTATTTCTATCTGATTATCTTGGAGAAATAAGTACTGTGAAAAAAAAAAAAATTAGACTTAAAATAAAACTTAAATTTAAATCAAAAATAAATAATATAAATTTCTAAATAAAAAGATTAAGGAAAACCAATCAAAGAAAATAAAAACATTACCCAATTATTTAATAATTTTTGAATTTGAACTATTCGAATAATTGTTGTTATTCATACCTAAAATTAAATAATAAAAGTTATATCAGGATACTAGTTTTGTATATTATACAACATACTTTAATATTTCAAAGAAATATATTAGAAATTTATATATTAATACTTTATATGTCAAAAAATAGAAATAATACTTTATATTTATTAATATCAGTATATTATATACTGTATTAAGTCAAAATGAAACTTATGCATAAAGTAAATCGTACTTTTATGTTAATAAAAGAACCTTAAAGTTAAATAAAGTCATTTAAAGACTATTATTTTCTATTATTTTAAAATTTATCTTTTTTAACATTGTTTTAGTAGGCCAATAAAGTTTGATTTAAATGATTTAAAAGATATTTCAACTAGATCTATAATATATAAATATTTTCAAGATTTACATTTTGAAATTAGTTTTTATAATAGTTGGATAAGAAATAATAAGTGTCTTTGAAATACATAGTTAAACATAAAAAAAACTTATTTGAATCAAAAACTAATATAAAAATAATAAAATTAAAAAAATATATAATGGAAATAATTGGATATATATCAAAAAATCAAGTAATTGGACGATTAAATTACAAATAAGAGCAAATATATAAAAATCAAAATCAACACTACGAGTTTTAAATCAGATTATTTATTAATAAAAAGTAAAAATTTTTACATTTCCACTAATAAAAGAAAGAGGATAAGAATTCAATTAATTATAAAAATCATGTAAATTGAACGTTTTAATAATGATAAGAAGAAATTAACATACGGAAAATGTAACGAAATCATAAGTACAAGAAAAAAACGCTAAAAAACGCTAAAAAACGTAATTAATGGGGAGGGGGGATAAAAAAGCGTAAAGGATCACATAAAAAAAATACAATAAAAATTTTTATAAGAGCCTCTTTTTTATAGATGGAAAACGAATTATTAAAAATTCTTCATATATACAGTATTGAAACCACTTTATAGTTCTCCAAACTTATCATTTTAAACGAATTTTAATTCAGTTTATAATTTCTTAGTTAATGTTTATTATTCTACATTACATAATTTATATTAAATATTAAAAAAAAATTAAATAATAAAATAATAAAAAATTAGCAATCTATTAGATAAATTATCGACTGAGCCCAGGATAAAGAAACAATTTATAATTCAAGCACCCTTATGTACTTATTTTTTCTTTCAGATTCTAATATGCTGAAAGAAAAACACATATAAAGTCATATTTTTCTTTGATATATTGACCTCATTATCCAATGAAAATTTATTTTAGAATTGAGTTATTTGACATTTCTTGCTAGATAGTAATAAAAAAATTCGAAATATACACAAAAGAAATACATGTATTAAAAATTTCTAATTTTTCTAATTTATTTATATGTTTTAAAATATTATTTCTCTCGTATATTATCAATAATTAAAAATAACCAGATTAATTTATAATATTTTTAAACGTAATATATTTGAAAGCACGAAAAAATGGGTTTTTTATAACCTTGGTTATTTATACTATATAATTTTCAGAATGAGAAAATGGTAAAATTCTAAAATTTCATAATACTAAAATATGTATCAAAAAAAAAATTTTTTTTCGATTTAAAATAGGTATTATATTTGATTTAGATCAATAATAAAGCAAAAAAAATTTAACGACGAATCACTTACAGGAATATCGTATGAGTGCTCTTCAAAAAGGATTAAATATTGTGAAGTTTGTTACTGATTGTGTTTCAGTAATAAAAAATTCGTTTAAAATTATCATTTTTTGAAATCAAATTTACCACAGTCATGGTTTCTAACTTTCTTATGCTGGATATTATATTTAAATTATACAATAGTTTAAAAATGTGATTTTAAAAATAAACTACGACCATAAATTATATTTACGGATAAATGAGCGAGTGATTAACTTTTAGATTTGTTATAAAAATTTAAATTTGATTTATTAAACTAAATTAATAAATCAAAATATTTTATGATCCACGAACAGAAAAGTTAGTTATTTTAAACAAAAAATAAACTAATTTTTTTTCAGTTATAATTAATTAAGAAATTTATGATAAGATTTCTTATTAAACTTTAAAATTATATACAAACTCAGAATAAATGTCTTGATGATAAGCTATGAGTCCAATGATTGATTTACATGATTGAATTTTTGATGGTTAAAAATTAATCTGATTAATTCCATATATAAATTCAATAAAAAAAAAAAAACAAGAAAGATATACAAATTTCAAAACATAATTTGAGAAAAATCTCTTATCGAAATGAATTTAAAGCATATAATCAGAATTAGAATTTTATTATCGTTAGACAATATTTTTGACGAGATACTTGTTTTCTATGATATAAATCTCTAAAAAATATAAATTAAATTAAATATGCTCAATTATAAATATGTATTTATTTATTGAAAAAATCAAGGAATTGAAAATATTTAAACATTTACATACAGCTTCGAAAGAGAAAATTTCATATTAATTGTTATTATTTATACTATAATAATATAAATTACTATTGGTTATGAACTTATAATGTTCACTGTTACATAGATCAAGTATTAGAAAAAAGTATACAAGATATTATATTTTTAAATTTAAATGTCTCAAGAAGCTAGAATCAATCATTATAAAATAATACTACACTTTCTGCATATATTTCAACAAAATTAATAGTTAAATATGCCAACAATAAGTACTTCAAAAAATTTTTTATATAATATAAACAAAAATAAGTAAATAAAGAAGTTCTATCGCAGAGCTTGACATATCCTATTCAATTATCTATTTTTAAACTAAATAATTTAAATAATAATTGAAAATTGAAAATTTTTAACTGATAAAATTAAAAGATAATTCTAAATTTTATTCAAAAAATGACTCGAAAAAAGTGTTCAAAGGAAAAAAAATTTTATATTATAAAAACTTATTCAAGCTACCTAGAAAAAAAAAATTGAGAATTATTTGATTATTTTACTCAAGTTTAGTTTTAGGTTAAATTTAATAATTAAAACAGAATAATTTTATACTAAATATATTACAAGCACACATGATGATATTACTAATTTTTTTGATATACGAATTTATTATCCTTCAGTATTTTTGTTTCATCTTATTATATTAAACATAATTATGCATTAAAAATCATTTTTTACTGGCAAAGAAGTTTTTTATCTTATTTATCTAACCTTTTTTCTAAACAAAACTTTTAAATAAAAGCCATTAACAGGACTATAAGAGTATAAATATCAAGAAAATTTTTATTTGATTATATCAAATCGCAAAATATATTTTAGCTGCTGCCACTTGATTATGTTTCATTTTATGATATTCAAAACAAACAATTGTTCCAATATTCCACCTCGAAATCATGAAAATATTTAATCAGCTATTTTTGTAAAGCCTATTGATATAAATTCTTAAAAAAATTCACAATTATACGAACGTCTGTTTTTTTTTTAGTTAAGCAGCTCATTAATAAATATCTTATTTTAATTTTTTTTTTGCTAATTTATAGTTGATACTTATCTAGATTTAAAAAAAAAGGGGGAGGGGTAAATAATTTATCTATTCAATTATTTATATTGGACTAAACATTTTTTACTTCAAATAAAGATGATATTCGCAAGTTTACAAGGAATTCACAGACAAATAGTTAAATGGCTAATTAAAGAAATAAACTCTTACCAAACGCTAGATATGTAATAGCTCTAAATTATTAATTTTTTGGCTTAGAAAAATATCGACCAGTGAAAAGAGTTGGAAAAAAATTTTTTTAAGTGATTTATTAAAAAATAGGAGGGTGAGTTTATCAACATATAATTGAAATTAAAAATTATAATATTATAATATTATATATCAACTCATAATAGTATAAAATATAAAATAAATCCACATATATAATACTCTCTCAACTAAAAATATTCTGATACTCGAATAATAATCGAATTTATAAACCATTTATGAGGCGAAATAATATATAAATACTTGGTAAACATTTTTGATTAATTTTTTTCGCTAAAAATATTATTGATACTATATATTAAATATTTCAGATAAGGTGAAATATATTTAAAATATTCAATTTTTATTAATTTTTTAACAATGCAAAAGTTATCCGAGAATATGATATCTAATCCTCAAGGGTAATATCATTAGTTAAATAATTTTTTTTACTTAATAATGAGTCAGAGAATATTCAGATACTAATTCCATTCTTTATAGCCAAAATTGAGTTTATCTTATACTTGAAAGTGATAATCTATTTAAGAAATAGAATTATTGTATAAAAATTAATGTTAGAAAATTATAATGCTATTTGTATACCTGTTATGATTTATATTAGAATTCGACATTTTAAGTTATGAATTTAAAGTTTATGGAATATATTGCCTAACCCAGATATTTTTGGTGTTTTGTGTTTTAGATTTTTTTTTAAACCAGATTTACTTTATTTATATTCGCAGTTATTTATTTTTTACTGTTATATTAAATTATTAATACTACTAATAATATTATGAATGATACTTTATTTATAGCTAATAGAGATTTATACCTCTTAATTATCCTTCTTTTCGGTACTTAAAGTTAAAAATATTAATTTAAAGATTATTATTAATCAAAAAATTTTCTATATGGACAAAATAGCAAACACAACTTTAAGGTACATTAATTAAAATTGAACATTTGCAATGGAGCTTATAAAAAATTTATTTTCATTAGAATATTTTTTTTTTAATAAAATAAAAATTCTAAAAAAAATCCCCGTGTAAGGCTAGTATAATAAAGATAGACAAAAAATGAAAATTGTTAATTTTATGAAAATTTGATGTATCCGACTTAATGTTTGAGCCTGTATCATTTCGGCTAGAGGTGTCATCAATCTTTATATCTTTATTGAAAACACACAGGGAAATATCCTGGGCTATTTTTTTGCAAATGGTGTTTTCTCTGCATTTTTCAAATATTTTAATCCCTGATTTACAATTATAAATAGTTTCAATATCTGCGCAACCTGATTCTGCAATTTTGCATTCAAAAGAGTAAGCTCCATATAGATTTATAAAGCAAAATATAAAAACCTTTAGCTTCATTGTTGCTAAAAAAAGATTTGAGTAATAACATAAATGTTTTTGAGCAAAGTAAAATAACTTATATGAGCAATTTATATATCAAATCTAATGTCAGAAATTACATAAAAAAATTTCAAGAGTTTTTAATTTATTTTTGTGCATCAAATCATCAATATTAAAATAGATAAATTGTAATTTTTAGATCATACTTTTTCTCAATTAATATATTAAAATAGTATAAATTTTTAGCTAAAGCTATATTTTAATTAAAATCTTGAATTCATATAGTGTTTAGTATCAAATAAAAACCAAACAACACTTCCTGCGTTTAATTAAAGCCATTAGCATCAATAAAGTGTTTTATATTGCACTTTAACCCTTTCGCGGGCGGTAGAATATTATTGACCTACAATATATAACCATCTATGCTCTGTTAATGTTCTTTAATTCCGAGACCTTATGAATTATTGGTTTAATGTATTTTTAAAACAAATCAATAAATTTTCTTATAAATTTTAAACGAATTAATAAATTCAATTTTTTTAAGAGTGTAGGTCGGGAAAGAGTTAATGAATTATTATTAAAACCACATTTAATGTATAAAATAGTTTAATTATTATTATTTAATAAAACATGCTATATTAGGGGTTCTTTATGAAGAGAGCACTTTAAGGAATAAAAAATTTCTGTGCACAAAATCGAAAAAAAAAATTACCAATAAAAAAGTTTTTTTATTGGTAATTAATACTTTAATACTTTAATACTTTAATAAATGAATAAACAGAATATTGAAATGCATTTCAAATCAAGCCAATTACAACAAGAAATTTAAAATATTCGAAAAAAAAGTTTAAAGCTGAAAAAGTGCTATTTCAACCAGTCTCCGATTTTAAAACTAAAAGATATTTGACGCATTTAATAATAGGATTCTTTAATATTGACTGACTTATAATTTAGCATTTAAATCTATAAATTGACTTTACATTTTAATTTATTTTCATTTTTCGCAATAAAAAGTAATATTAAAAAGATTATATACTATTCCTCTAAATTGAAATAGCAATATTTTTTATAATATTAACATCTGATAAAAAGAATTTATACTTTAATAACAGGTTCGTGTAAAGGTAATTTTTAATTTTTAGTTTACTTTTTAACTAAAATTTTAGGGAAAAGTTTTCAGTAATAAATTGTTATAGTGAAAAATATACTTCCTGAAATTTATTGTATTTTTATTTTATCAAAGATTAAAATGTACATATTTATCAATGCGAATTATTCATTTATCTGAGCTAAAGTTATGTCATTCTTTTTTTAATAGAATAAATTGTATTTCTATATTTAAGCTTGAAATCATTTTCCCATCACAAGTTTTATATTAGACTATATTATTCCATAAAATAAACTTTGTACACTTTTTAATGAAGGAATCGAATATCAAAGCTTTATCATTTATTGGTTAAAATTTAATTTGTTAAATAATATTCTAATATAAGAAAAAAATATAAAATCAATCATACATTCAAACACAAAACGTATACCCATTTCATTACAATTCTTACACCTGATAAGCTATATTAAATTCTTAGATTTTCAAGATTACAAGTTCCAAAATACTAGAAACATATGTTCGATTTAAAAAGTAAAATATGTCAGATTTTACTCATCACGATACTTTTGATACCAATGAGTAGTCCCTGTAACATTAAAAAAGTCAACTGATATATAAATACAATATTAAAATGCATTATTTCCTTTATTTTTAATAAATATACGCTAATTTAAACGATCATAATATATTAAAGATAATACCTCATTTCTATATAATATCTTATAACCCTTCCCAAATGCTCATAGCTTCGTATTTGGATATATTTGAAAAATTTCGTTAGAATTTCTGATTATTTTATCTTTGCCTTTAGGTATAAATTTATTTTTAATATCTTTAATAAAATTAGCGGTTTATGCATAAACTGAAATCTAGGCATTTCAATAAAGAAAATTACACAGAGCAAGAATTATTTTTTATTTTCAAATACTTCTATGTTATAAATACAAGCAAAATAATATTGATCGATTATTTATCGCTTTCAAATAGAAAAACAATTATGGATATAATTAGTATTTTCATGAAAATTTTGAAGTAGATAAAAAAAATAGTGTAGAAATTAAAACCAGTAATTAGGTTTATTATATTTAACAAGATACAAGATAAAAAAAAACAGAAAACAGGATATTGAAAAAAATACAAGCTATAATATTTCAATGGTAAGAGTATTTAAATTAAAAAAATTGCGCTTAAAATATTCGTAAGTTCAAAACCCATCCATTTTCAATAGAAGCTGTATGATAAAAATAATGCTATTGCGAAAAAAACCAACATAGGGTTTAATATGCTAGGTCTAGATGAGTCATTATTTCCTTTATCGGGAAATCCCCTACATTCAGCCTTTTTTGAACCAACGCGAACGCATTGCTGTTTATCAGGAAACCTAGTTTCTATCAGCTCTCCATTAACGCAAGATACAATTTTTTTATTATCCGAGCATTTAACCTCGCTTTCTTCACAGGTCTGTGAATAGACAGCTCCGGCTATAGATGCGGTAAAGTATAAAATATATAGCAATTTCATTTTTGTTATTTATGAGTTAATAAAAGTACTTTTTATATTTCAAATAAAAATTCAACAAAATCTGAATAAATAGTTATTTTATCTTATTTATAAACATTCAAAAAAATATCTGTTCCGTAAATAATTGGATTTTTTAATATTAATCCCTTTTGATTAATTATAATGATTAAAATTTTTTAGGCAGTATAATATTCAAGAAATAAGAAACTTACAAAGACGTATAAACGAAAATGGCTATAAAAACATGCATAATTATACTGTAATTGGTTTTATTTTAATAATAAATGTATATTTAAAAAATATAAAAAATGTTGAAATAAAATTTTTTTTATACAATCACCTGGAGTGATCGTTGGTCGCCGAATAAACTAAAAATGATTTAAAGTTAATAAACAGTTGGGTTTTAAATTTAATATGGTAAATTGATTTTATACTGAAATTTTAATGATAAAATCATATTTAAATTAACATTTTCCATTAAAAATGTATAAATCTATATATATTAATAAAAGCCGCTTTTATTTGGAAATTTGTTTTTATATTGTAATACTTATAGAAGAACCACTAGGTCAAGTATTAATATATATAGAACTTATGAAGCTCTTTATAATTAAAAATTTTAATGGAGCCATGTATAATAGATATCTTGACGTAAAAACAGAATTAAAAAAAATTCAAAACTTATTTTAGTTATAATACATGCATAGATTAAATAATATAATAATAATTTATCTACAATGTACATTTAAAGATATGTACTTAATTTTAAGATCTTTTTAATCAATAATTGCGTGATATTATAGTCTAATTGTTATAAAATATTAATCGTTAAATATTAGCACAGAGAATAGAATTTATTAGCAAAAGCTTCTTTTCAAGGAAGTACCAGTTTGATACAAGTTATAACAGCATTTTGTTTAACTGAAACTAGTGAGTATAACAATGAAATTTTAGCTTACGAGATCAAATAAATAGTATGCATCTAAAGAATTTATAGACAATTTGGTACATTTGGATATACGAAAGACTTGTTGAAACCTTGTAAACAACATTTAATAGTAAAAATTGTAAAAAATTAATAAAAATTGAGTATCGTAGCAAAAAAAAAAAATTTATTAATAAATAAATTTGTTAATGTATCATATTAAAACTGTGAATTGGTGCTAAACTAATTTAGTTTTTAAAATTAAATGAAGCCAGCTAACTTGTGATCAATAATATAAACATATTTTTATTGACTTTAATTGTGGTGGTTGAGCGCTAAAACGGGTTTAAAAATGGCTTATCAGCGCTTTAAAGATAAAAATTTAAATCAAATTTGCTACAGATAAAAATGGTCAGACCCTCAGCATTTACCAGAACAGTATTTATTGTAAGTTTAAGAGAGAATGCTACTTAAAGTTGATCTTTTTTTCTTTATTCTCAGAGTTTATTAAATATTATCTAAAAGCATACAAAAAACTATTAAAAAATATTTAAAAAGTTCAAAAAATTATTAAAATAATTTTTTCAGCTGACCCCCCTATATCACTCTAGCAGCTTAATACCCAGTGTGAATTGGTTCAAGGTAGCGGAACTTTTTATAATAAAATTTTTCTATTCACAGGATTAGCTTAATTTTTTGTCCGTAGCACAGGATAATGCCAAATAATTTTCATGGTTTAACTAATATATCTATCCAAAAATCAATAGAAAATAAAAATTTAAGCAAAAAGATCCTTTCTTCAAAAAAATCTGATAAATACCAATCGGTTGTAGTATTTTTCCTTCTGTATATGTAGCTTAAATTATCGATATTAATTTATAATAGATATTATAATCTAAGATATTATCTTAACTCTAAATTCCGCAATAAAATTAATTTTTCAATAAGCAAAGAGAGCTTTAAATAAATATTATATATGCTATTCTTTGATTAAGCAAAATTACACCGGGGGTGGTATTACGAATTTTCAGCGAGAGTTTGAATTGAAAGTAACTCATAACTCCAAAGTAAAGAGTTTTATTAATATATTATCTAAGGTGTGATAATAAAAAGAAAGATTAAAAATATGCTAAGAAATATTGAAATTATTAGAACTAGTCAATAAATTATATCAAATAAAATGATTTCATGATTAATTGTGTAATAATGATAGTCTATATTAAAGTTGGGATATATAAGTTCAATGTTATAAACAAATAAATGAAAAATTTATAAGCAAATAAGGAGACGATGAAAGATTTATTTAAATAAATAATCGAGTTAAAAGTTTACAAGATATCCTAAATAGAGACATAGCCAATAAAGGAGGAGTATCAAAAGCTAAATTAATAACGGTAGTTTTCTGGTTTGTATGGGCCAGATGGTTCGATACCAAGGTATTCAGATTGGGTAGGGGTCAATTTAGTGAGTTTTACACCGAGTTGGGCCAAGTGCATGCGGGCAACTTCTTCATCAAGAATCTTGGGCAACAAGTGAACGCCAAGTGGGTATTTTTCAGGGTGGTTGAATAGTTCGATTTGAGCCAAAACTTGGTTGCAGAAAGAATTACTCATAACAAAGCTAGGATGGCCAGTAGCGCAACCCAAGTTAACCAATCTACCTTCGGCGAGCAAAATGACATGACGGCCGTTTTCCATAAGATATCTTGAGACACCTGGTTTGATATTATCTTGGCTAACAGCGTTCTTTTTGAGCCAAGCGACGTCGATTTCAATATCAAAGTGACCAATGTTACAAACGATGGCATCATTTGGCATTTCAACGAAGTGAGCACCAGTAATAATATCTCTGTTTCCGGTGGTGGTAACAAAGATGTTTCCGTATTTGGAGGCTTCTTCCATGGTGGTTACTTTGTAACCTTCCATAGCAGCTTGAAGGGCATTGATTGGATCGATTTCAGTGACCCAAACTTGGGCGCCCATACCACGGAGAGCGACGGCACAACCTTTACCAACATCACCATAGCCAGCAACAACAGCGATCTTACCAGCAATCATAACATCAGTGGCACGCTTGATACCATCAATAAGGGATTCGCGGCATCCGTACAGATTGTCGAATTTGCTTTTGGTGACGGAGTCGTTAACGTTGAAAGCAGGAACTTTGAGTTGACCTTTTTTGAACATAGTGTATAGGTTGTGGACACCAGTAGTAGTTTCTTCGGAGATACCGCGGATATCTTTAAGGTATTCTGGGTATTTTTCGTGAACCAAGTTGGTTAGATCACCACCATCATCAAGGATCATGTTAAGTGGTTTATTGTCTTTGAAAGCACAAAGAGTTTGTTCAATGCACCACAAATATTCTTCATCAGTTTCACCTTTCCAAGCAAAGACTGGGACACCGGTGGCAGCAATAGCAGCGGCGGCATGATCTTGGGTTGAAAAAATGTTGCAAGAACTCCATGAAACTTCAGCGCCTAAAGCAGTAAGAGTTTCAATCAAAACAGCGGTTTGGATGGTCATGTGCAAGCAACCAGCAATTCTGGCACCCTTGAGTGGTTGGGCACTGCCGTATTTCTCTCTGAGTTGCATCAATCCAGGCATTTCGTTTTCAGACAAAACAATGTCCTTGCGGCCCCATTCGGCCAAACTCATATCAGCTATAAAGTAGATAAAGACATTAGAAAATAATAAATAATGGTAGAGGTAAGCAGATATAAATAAGAAGGAATAGGAAGAGATACATACCAACTTTGAAAGCCATTTTAAAGAAATAATATGCTGGTTATAGAAAGCGAAATAAAAGAAGAATATAAACAAAGAAAACAATTTTATTGATAGATTCCCTTTAATTTATTTATTTTCACAATCTAAGCATTTATATACTTTTTTTTTAGCCATTTAATAGCTAAAAGATCGCCCAAACAGAAATTTACTGACGAAAAAAATAAAAAAATTACCTAAGCTATTTTTTTTTCTTGATTTAATAAATTTATCCAATAATATCTGATTATAGTTTCATACTAATATGGGAGATTCTGAACGAAGAGAGCACTTTGTTTCAGTTTAGTGTTATTGGCCTGTAAAATCGCTTTTTGTAAGTATTATTGGCGGAGCAAGAAAGGCATTTTGATTTTTCTATTTCTTCGTTT
>LSSN01003473.1:0-10760 GCA_001970855.1 Smittium culicis | reverse complement strand
ACTCTCAAGAAATTCTTCGAATAACTTGACGGAGTCGATTTTAAATTTGGAGTAACTTAATATGTCTCCTCCTCTGAAGTATAATGTAATAATTAATCGAGCTCTTTAGAGCGAATATTAATTTATATTATACGAGGAGAGGAGACATATTAAGTCCCGCCCACCCAATACCCAATTACCTTTGCCGAAAGATGATAAGGATAACACTAACGTGTACTTTACATTCTATAGTATAAAAATTTTATTAGTTCATTTTATTTCACTTTATTTTTATTGGTTTGTAATTTTCGGTTTAGTATTATCCAATAAGATGGTAACACTTAATATGTCTCCTCTCCTCGTATAATATAAATTAATATTCGCTCTAAAGAGCTCGATTAATTATTACATAAACATTGCTTATTCAATAAACAGAATGGTAGAAAGAATAATTTATATTATATATACAATTTTTGGCCAAAAATCATCAGTGGTTTGGCCGAGTGGTTAAGGCGGTGGACTTAAGTTCCATTCGACAGAGTCGATCGTGGGTTCAAACCCCACAGCCACTAAATTTCCGAATATAGCTCAGCGGTAGAGCGGGAGACTGTAGTTAGTAGATATCTCTAGGTCCCTGGTTCAAATCCGGGTGTTCGGAATTCTTTTGATTTTGTTTGTTATTTAATCTCCGTCGAATACTCTTTGATAAAATAAATTTATTGGTTCGTTTATGATTTATAAGTAAATCATTTATTTGTTGCTATTTTACAATATACCAATAATTCATAAGGCCTCGGGATTAATAGATTTTCATTAGAAGCAGTTGGATATATTTGGTGGTCATAAAGCAGTCTACCTCCCGTGAAATGGTTATGAGTACATGTTATATTTAGTGTTTTCCAACACAATTTCAATTAATTGAGAACAAACAGGATATATTTATGCGCATCTGTTAGTATTAAACTTTAATTTTATCATTTAAATTTTCATGATATAAAACTGAGAATAACTTAAACATGATACTGAGAATAGCTTCATCATATAAAAAACTAATTAATGGATATAAAGTGGAAATATTTTTTGCTTACATGTTGTTAAGAGGTTGGCAGAGTATCTGATATTTGGATTATAAATCCATAAAAGGTATGTATTGATCTTAAAATTAGCTGTATGAATTCAATACAAAAGCTTATTTGTATTTACGAATGAACTTTTAAATAATAGTGTTTACAACATATAAAGGAGGATTTATTTAGATTTCTAGTCATTGGTTTGGGCACATAACTATCACAAAGTGTAGTTTTAGCAACATAGTAATAGAGATGGTAATAAAATCGACCAAAAAAAAAAAAGAGGAAAAAAATAATATAGGGAGTAAAAAGTTTTTTTTAAAAAAAAAGTATAACTTTTATTTAAATAAAGAGAATCGTAAAATGAAAATATGTGCATAAATAAAAAAAAAAATAAAAAAGTCTAAACAGAGTATATTGACCCGTGTATACTGTCATAGAGAGTTGTGTTGTTTGAAGGTATGTACTGGTTAGTTATCATTTTGATAGATTCTTGAGCAACAAGCCCGCCAACGGCAGCGCTGGTTGTGTGAATTTCAAGCCCGCGCGACCTCATAATTTCCTGTGTAACTTTTGAAATCAGGTCAATTGCTTGATCGTCGTCGCTAGTATCGGCGCCATTACCTGCAGCTACATCTGCGGTTGATGTATTTCCCAGGTTTAAATGGATAGTATTTTGATTGGTGTACTCCATACTAGGGCTGTGTAAGTTCTTGCATATTTCAGAAACGATATTTTCAATGTTGATGTTGGAGTTTTCACCTTTAATTTCATCCAGAGTAATTCCGCTCTTAGCACAGTTGTTAGCTGTAAAAATATGGCTGTTTATTGAGCGAAAAGCATATAAAGAAGATAGAAGTGCTTCAGGCAAATCAAACTGCGAAAACTCAAGTTTTGGTATTATCAAGCTATTACTAATGGGACATGAAGATTTGAATTTGTCAGGGTTGCTAGACCCTTGGCTAGTGGTGGTAGAATCTGGTGTATGTTGGCTATTAGTAGCCGTTGCTGCAGCGAGTTGAGATGTACCAATAGTGATGAATACAGGTTTTTGGTTACTAATAACGCGCAGGTTTCTAGCATTGCGGCAAAAAAGTTCAGTCTTTTCAAGGGATATGTCAAAGGTGGGGTAGGTAGGAGGTAGTTGTTTTAAAATTTCAATTAAATTCGAGTGAACTATTTTGGAGTCAGCTTTGAACTTATTTTTGTAAATTTGATGAATATTTGTGTAGTGGAAAGTGCTGGAATGCATATCAGGAATAGAGTCGTTTATTGGTAGTGTTAGGTTTCCCTGATCTTTCGAGTAGTAGAACTGTCTGAGGGCAGACGCAGAAGCCCAAAATGGAATATCCTAGAAGAAAAAAAAGTATAAAAAATTACTGGTAAAATTTAGTTTGATGATAAAGCTGAGGTATTATTTGAAAATAGGGTAATGTGAGGTTTAAAAGGGTGTATTACATTTAATTTGTTCAAGTTGGATAATATATTTTTGCACTTATCGTTGCCAAAAATATTTAACAATTCAGAATTAATAGACGGAGCTGATAGATATCTTATAGAATTTTCAAGAGCTTCATTAAAATTATCATTTCCGGAATAGTAGGAATCTGAAGCCAAGAAATCTTTAAAAGCCTTTTTTTCTTTAAAGGATGTAGGCAAGCGACCGTCATTCTAGCATAATATAGGGATATTATGAGAGGGAAGAGGAGGGGAGGGATTAAATAATCGCATAGTTAAGTAGGCTAAAAAAAAGAAAGATAAATCGAATTACATTGGATTTGTACTCTTGTAGTTTTTTTATTAAAATGATAATGTAAGGAATTTCATTGCGGGACGAGTCGTCATTTTCAGATTTGAAGTACTTTGACGAGTATGAAAGAATTTCCTCGAAGGGATTAATAATCCCTAAATCGTCAGTTGGCACGTCGTGACTTTCAACGACTAATTAAGGAGAAAATGCGAGTTAAAAAATAGTAAAAATAATAGCGAATAATTTAAGGGAAAATATCGGAGCTAATTGAATTTACCACAATGTTCGGAAATGTAGGTATGGAGGGAACCTAAAAAGCCATTTGATACGCAATCGATGACGGGAATTTGGAGGTCCCAGCAAATGTCTAGGACCTTACTAAGTAATTGAAAAGATTGGTTGCAAAGAATCACGATCGAGAATTTTTTGAAGAAGCTGGGAGTGAACTTTACAGATTCAAAGTCACCCTGGAAAATTTTTTCGATGCAAAAAGATAGTATGATTTTAATGAAGCAGGGTTAATGATTTTCGATAAAGAAAGAACTGGAATGGAAAATGAGCTAATAACTAACATGAAATCCTTGAACTTCGGGGTTTAACTCTGTTAATAAGGTACAAATGCTGAGGGATGTTAGTTTTCCGATATCATTTTTGGTCAAGAAGAAGTTAGACTCAAGGTCGGCCTGGGTAACAGTAGCAGAATCGAAGAGATGGAAACTACCGATTCCTTTAAAATTAATATATTTGTTATAAAAGATACAAGTACGTGATAAATGTTTCAAAAAAGATGAGCAAAATATAGTAGATGAATTATTTGTTGTGGAAAAAGATAGTTTAATAAAGAAAAAAAAAGTAGAGGAAGGGCAAAGAATATAGACAAAGTGAGTTGGTTAAGGCTACTATAAAGTTTTTTTTGGGAGGGGATATGGTAATGTAAAATTACCAGGTAAGACGAGGTTTTTAAGGACTTCGGCGGATAGAATGTTTGCGCCGAAGCAGGCGATTCTAGAGTTGGAAAGGTCGGCTTGACCGGAAGTATTCCATAATCTAATCTGACGATCGTACTTATTATTCAGAGAATCAGACATTTTTAGCCTTTTACTCTGATTCATTATCCTTTTTAAATTATATTTTTTATAAGGAAGGGGTAGAGGTTTTGCCAACGAAGGTTAGATAAACACTTTTTTATAAATGGTGGGAAATTAGCATGTATGTGGTTTTTATTGAAAGTAAAGAAATATAAAGCGTGTTTAATATGCATAACAAATTATTGATGTTGAAATCAAATTTAAAAAATATTAGGTAATGAAAAAACGAGCCAATGGCGATGAAAAGTTAGTGGCTACATGATTTATTGTCAATTTAAAGATTCTATTTAAGAAATCAATATAAAAAAATATGTATTTATATATGTTAGCGGTCGGAGGCGATATTGGAGACTTTAGGGTAGTTTATATGTGTTTGATGGTCGTACTGATAGAAGGTTCTATTTATAGCGTATCTGCTTTTTAAGATGTTATTTCTGTCAATGAGCTTTTTTCTGTAAGCTCGCTGGGCGTGGTTGTTGTCGAAATGGATATGGTCAAAGTAGAGGTTGATAGAGTCAGTATTAAATCCACATAATGAGCAAGAATTCATTTTTATCTATAGTTCAAAGAAACGGTTTAGGGAGGAGTTAGTAAATTTATTAAATTATGAATACATTATATAAATAATAATTCAGTTAGATTTAAAGTACATTTAAAAAGAGCAGTCAAGTAAATGATATTAACAAGATAATATAGAATTAGTAAAACTGTCTTTAGTCAAATTGAGATTCGAAGAGGTTTATTTTTGAGGATTTAGAAATTAAAAGTAAAAATACAAATCTATAATGGGGAAACTAACAAAAATAGTAGCGAGCTAAAAGGGATAAAAATATGTATCTATGGGAAAAGATGAATAAAGGTAGGGTGGATTTTATAGCTAAAGAGGAATATACACTTGAAATATCAAATTAGACGAGATAATTTTTGGGTTTATGTATTATTGGGGAGAAGTAATTTTTAAGAGATTGTTGGAGAGAAAGTATTTTGAGAGTGTAGTGTATAAAAATAAAAGAGTAAAGAGGTGTAGGAGAAGTGAAAGAGTAAAGATGCCCGTAAAAGTTAAAGCTGGAGTTGAAAGAGAGAAAAGATAATAGTACAAAGGTAGAAAAAGTCCTAAAAGATGAATATAGGAATGGAGTTTAAAAAAAAAAGATTGGGAGGGGCGGTTAATGCAGTTTTTATAGGGGTGAGGATAAAAGTTGATTTATTTAGTGAATGCATTTATATTTTATGATGATATGCGGGGAGCGCTTTTTATATTAAAAATAAAAGCAGATTAAAAAAGCGATAGTTGGAGAATCTTCTGGAATTGAGAGTGTTGGATGAAATAAGGGTCAATGGGTGTCAAAAAAGCACAGGCATATACGAAATGCGATGTTGGTTTATGGGAGCTGAATAGTTAGGATTGTATGAGCAGATAAGATTGGGCTGTGGGCGCTGAATGGGTTGGAGGCAAAGGCGTAAAAATAGTATATGGATATTGACGTTTTGGATCGCGAGCAATGATTGGCCATAACTGTTATTTAGGACCACTTTTTATAGCAATAAAGAAAAAAACGAAAGAGCATATATTAGTAATGGTCTAAAGTATGTTCCATGTGACCGCGACGAATCCAAGCTCAACCACAGATTATTTATTTATTTATTTATTTTTCCTTCTTTCTTTCTATTCATCCCCACAAAGCGAATTCGTGTCAAATTAATTCTAACACCTTTTTTTAGAGCCCTAATATTCTAGGCTACTAGTAACTAAAAAAAAAAGACATCAGATATCTGCTAGCTAAAATAAAAAGACTCAATAGACCTTAGCGATCTTCAGGCGCATAAGGCATATTGAAATTTTTGTGATTGGCGCGGAGAAGAAGCTAAATGGATGCAGAGAATTATTGTGTATAGAACCATAAACTTCTACAGAGGCATTGGGGGGTTGTTCCGGATCCTTTCCTCTCCACTTATTTCAAATGCCAATTCCAAATATTGTCCAAAAGCTCAAGTTCTAAAAAAGTAGTATTTGTGAGACCATTAAATTAGAAATTATATAGTTTAAACGCGCGCTCTATTGGCTCAAAATCTCGCCGCCTGAACAAATTCCATTCATTGCCCAATGCTTTTTATTTATGGAATTATGTAATTGGCTCAGCCTTTTGCATACATAATTTTAAACCTTAAAATACTTTCCAAGAAAAAAAAATGGACCGACAAAAGCGTGTAATACTGGTACAAAAAATATAAAGAAAACCATCAAGATTAAAGATCGCCTTGTCTTCAAAAGAATATCGAGTTTTGAATAAAAAAAAAAGACTTTATGAAATAAATATAATTTATGACCAAAGAAAACGCTTTTTTTCTATATAGAGAATTCACTGCCAGTAGTGCTCATTGACATTTACACCAGCTGCCATTTACCAACAATATCATTTACGTATCGCGACTACAGATGATCCTTTTACGAATTATTGGAAACAATAACAGAGTACAAAGCTAATCTTAATAAATTGTATTTAATTATCTAAATAAAAATAAAATTTAAAAATAAAGTTTAAAAGCGAAGATTTGAAATAAGGTTATGTGAACGTGCTTAGCGAGATCATGCAATAGTATAGCTATTTCTTGACATGAAGTGCTCTTATTATGGCCGAGAAAACAAAATGGCATCCATTTCAAAAAACCTTCAATCCAATTAATAGAGATGTAGCTACGATCCTAACTAACATTATAAGTGTAATATGAAAAACCACATTGATCATATGCCCAAAAAAATGGGATTTTCTCCTCTAATCTTCCCTATATTTTTTTTAGTACGACGTTTGAAAACTAGAGTATGGCGCAATTTTTTAAGGCTTTGAATTACTAAAACGAAAACATAGCGCTTATTTTAACCCTTATTCCTTTCATGTACATCACTCTTAAAAAAATGGTTTTTATTGATTCGTTTATGATTTATAAGTAATTTGTTATTTGCTACAATTCTAAAACTATCCAATATTATTTAAAATTTCGGAAACAGATTATTCATATCAAAATCAGTTGGATATATTTGGTAGATCAAAAATATTCTACCATACATTAAAGGGTTATAGCATAATAACTTTCACTATATTGCATAAACCTATTACAAACAATTCCAAAATTCTACATGATACAAAATTCGCACCATATAATTCCGAATTTACACACTAAAAACAATCGATAAACATAATAAATACCTAGCTGCTGTATCTGTTGCAAAATGCCACCAATAGTACCAACATCCCTGGCCTTCAAGTAAATCTTCAGCCTACAGTATAATAGTAAAAAGAAGGTCATACTCTATTAATCCCTAGTCTTTTACAAAGTCTATTTAAATCCGCAGATATTCGCCATACGATCAAATATTACGCAACTAAATAAAAGCGAAGAAGGGTCCTTTCTAGCCTATCGCCGACCATGAAAGAGTGTAATATAAAAACTTTCCGCTGTTTTTGTTGTATGAACATAGAAGCCTGTTCTTCTTGACGTTCGTTCCAACTCTGCCCATCCCAACCAGCTCCACTGCCGAGATTTCTTCTGTGTACCCAATCACTGTAGCAACATAGTGCGAGTGATACCTTATAGGATCTCCTAATTGTATAATTTTATTGTAAAAAAAATTATTAATTATCCATTGCTCAAGTTTAAAGTTTCTTGCAAGTACCAGGATACAGAAGATAGTCGCCGCCAAACTTTAGGCCAGGAGTAATATAGTATTCTTTGCTGTATAGATCCTTAAATACTCCATATTTTAAAATTTCCTCTTCTGTTGAAGGCCATTCCCACTCTTCTGACTCTATTTCAATATCAACAAAATTATTCAAAAGCTAATTAAAATAAACACATTCTGAAAAGCCCAATGTAGTATATATAACCAACTGCTTTAAATGTTACCTTCTTCTGCTTCTGCAAACTTTGAGCCTTCTACTATCGATTCCGCATATTCAAGCTGTGCTGTAGCTGAATGCTTGATATAGATTACTCCTAAACGAGAAGAAAATAAACGTTATTAAAACATGAATTCAATTAAAATGCTTTCTTTTATTATATTCATTCAATTCAAAAACCTCAATTTAATTTTGGAAATCAGAGCATGTAAGCAAAAGTGTTGAATTTACCTAGCTCTAGCAAAAGCTTAACCTGCTCAGGTATCAAAACGAGTGGAAGCCCTAAAAACGTATTTTGCATAGGCTCACAATTTAACGTGCCTACCAGACCCCCAACAATTCTATGCTTTTCGCGCAACAACATTGCAACTATATATATTAAAAATAACTATCTTACTTAATCGCTTGAAAATATATTCTAAAATATTTAAAAGAACTTGATTACCTCTGGCATCCCATATGTACCCATTATTCTCATGCAATACTACCCTGGATTTTCTCATTTCTAATAATATACTTTTAAGAACTAAATTTAATTACTAACAAGAATATATACAATGATAACTTTTATCTAACTAATATTTTTTTTTTTTGATTTTTTGTAGATATAAATATAAAATGAAGGTTTTAACATTTAATAATTTCAAACTTTGCTTTTTTTCATATTTTAATCACGGTTGTACTCCATTGGCCAATATCTATAGATATTTATAAATCTGCTAATTAACCATCCAATAATTAATGCCTTTTTATCAACTGCTAGTCATTAGTGGATAAAAATTATTTTTATTATTGGCTTAATAATATACCGATTATTGAAATACATTTCTTTAAGATCAGCACTTTTATTTTTAACAGTGTTTCCTACAATATATACCTTCTTTTCTCAAATCGCTACCTGTAGATCGAAATCCCGAACCCCTATTCCTACGCAAAATTTTCGAAGATATGGCAAACGATAATGTACCCGCTTCCTTCCCATAACATATCATTCTCACTTTATTCTCTTTTTTTTTATATCACTGATAATTTATTTTTACGAATAAACTACTAGAAACCTCCCATCGGATTTACATACACAGAAAGTGAAAAAAAAGCTCCCAAGTCGAAGAAATCGCCCGCTGCTCCTTCAAATCCAATTTCTGACGTTTTAATCGAAGTATTCCTTTCGTACACTATCTAAATAAAAATATGTCTATAAATATTTCATATAATTCATTCTAAAGCTTTTATTTATCAATAAAAATCTCTCGAATATAGAATGATTTGGATAGTAAAACCATTTCTGTCCATCAAATAACCGTTAATGGACTAAAAAACACCCGCCATTCCGTCGTTTCAAAGGTCATCAAGCCCTCACTATCCTCCACATCTTTGCCTGATTTGTTCAACGAAACTCGTAACGCTGCTGGAATTTTAAAGCACCTTGATATCGCAAAATCAGTTCATGTATCGATCGAAAAAGCAAAAGCGCCTGAAACAGAGAAGGGGACTCCAGTAAATGTCATTCTATCGTGTATAGAGAATAAAAGAATAATGATCCAAACTGGAACTGAAGTCACATCAGGAGAAATATCAGGAGTAAATTAACACGCATCCCATTTATAAAATTACTCAATTCATATCATATCTTTAAAAGCCTTTTCTATTTACTAACTGATGAAACTTCCCTCTAAACAAATAACTAAAAAAAAATTAGAATGTTAGTGCGAAAGCTAGAAACTTGTTTGGAGGCGGGGAATCAATCGAATTCAGCAACAAAATCAATAAGGAATCAGACGTATCTCTCCATGGCCAATTCAGCACCCCAATAAACGCAAACCCACTCTTCAGGTTCAACCTAATTGCCAGTAAATCGAACATCAATTACATCCAAAACAGCAGCTACTGCGAAGCAATACACGGAATATACGCAAAAATTATTGTAATTTCTTTTTTCTTCTTTCTTTTATCGAATCGTTCTCATCCTTTATTTACTATTCGCTATTATTATATACACCTCTTTTTTTACAGCCATTTTGTAATATCTACAAAACCTTTCTGCTCAATTATTAATTTTACTCATTATTCATTATTTTTATTCATTATTTATTATTTAATCATGTAGAAGAGCCACCAAACTGGGTCTCATGAACTCAGTGTAAGTTCTGCTTGGAGGCAAATATGCGAACTTTCCAAAACAGCATCACCAAGGTTTAATATCTTAACTACTTTAAAATCACTCCCATTCATTTACTCCTTTTTTTTCTTAGCTCTTATGGCACTAATCATTCTCCTTTTTTTTTTAAATAAAACTATTAAATAGTATTAGAGAAGAGGCAGGTAATTCGTTGAAAACTTCTGCTAGTTACACGTACTTATACAACACTCTAGACGATACTAAACCGCTGCAAACAGGTCTCCGGTTCAAACTATTCAATGAAATTTCGTCACTTGGTGGAAACTCTCTTTTTAACAAGCTTCAAGTCGAGGAGAAAGCAGAGCTCCAATTTTGCAACAAGTTCAGCATTGTCTCTGTAGTCAGATTCGGCGCCCTTTTCCCGCTCCTCGACCATTCAACTAAATCATACATCAGCGATAGGTTCTTCCTGGGCGGACCTATGTCAATCAGAGGTTTCAGCTATCGCGGACTAGGCCCATACGATGGAAAAGACAGTTTGGGTGGCGAGCTGATGGGCGTTGCCAGTTTAAGCTTGATGTCGAGACTTCCTTTCATCAAATCTGAAAATCTGCTTGGCCAAATTTTCATCAATGCCGGCTCATTATCTAACTGGATCAGCGGCACTTCGTACGCCGACCACGCAAAATTGGCCTTCTCGCGCCCATGCGTTTCCGCTGGTGTGGGAATATCGTACAAACTAGGTGGTTTTAACGTTGAAGCTAACTACTGCGTGCCCCTTGTCATAACATCTACCGATAAAGTCGAAACTGGCATTAAATTCGGTCTTGGAATCAACTTTTAAATTATTACCCCTTA
>LSSN01003471.1:0-11243 GCA_001970855.1 Smittium culicis | reverse complement strand
TTAGAGGATAAATAGATAAGAGGATGAGGAAAGTCAGGTCAGTTGGGAATGGGTGAGAGGGTAAAGTCGAGAAATAAAGGTGATTGTTTATAAAGTCAAGTTTAGAGTTTGGCCATTATCAGAATGATGGACTTGGAAGTCGACTTTGTCGATGTTATCGCCTAACAAGGCTTTAAATTTATGACCGATGGCTTCGACGGCAGCAGGATCGGTATATGATTTGAGCCAAAGGCCGATACGGAAACAGACTTTTCTGTTGGAGAAGACTATTCCGCAGATTTCGTCGGGGCTAGGATAGTTCTCACCTATAATGCCGAGTATTGAGTTGATCCAAATATCATTAATTCTATCGCCTTGAACTCTATTGAAAGTAACAGACCATTTTCCACCTTTGGCGTTAGCAGGATCTTCCCACATTGGCTTGATACCAGCCTTGAACATGTGATAGTTAGCACCTAAAGGAATCTCGTTAGCTGGATAGATGTTGTTCATGACACCCCAAAAATCTTCGACAGTTTTTACGGTTATGATATTTTTGAGATTTTGGGTCCAAGTAGATTGGTTGATTTTCTTTCCGGGATTATCATACCATAAGGTCCATTCTTTTTGGAGTGGATGAACAGCATTGAAATCGGTTTGGTTGGTGAAAACAGTTTCTAGTTTTGATATTTCTGCCATTTTGCTTTGTTTACTTTGTAGAAAATTACAAGCTGTATTATTTTTAGTCTCGAATAAAAAAACTCCTAATGTCGAAAACAAAAATTCGGATGCTTAATATGAAAGAATTTTGAGGAGGTTGGTGGGAGATAAGAAAATTCTTAAAATAACAGATTGCAGATGGCCCTTAGTCTCTTTTTTTTCGACGCTTTTCTAAACAATAAACGAAAGTCTAAAAAAAAAAAGGAAAAGGAGCTAAAGGATTTAATATTTAGTAACTGTGTTTTGGTGCCTCAATTAATAAGCCCTTCTAGAAAACTTTTTTCCTCTCTTTTATACAGCCAATTATTCATTGCCTACTCTATAACATTTTCCCCTTTTTGCTCTTCTCCTCCATAGTTAATCGACACTCTTCTCATTATTGGTCAGCTCTCTTTCTTGTTTCCACAAGTTCTTCTAACATTAATAATTTGCCAATACTTATCTTCACCTGCCCAATAATAATAAATCATGTTTAATCTACATATATTTGCCCAATGCGTCCATCCAATATATTTGCTTGATTGTTTGATTTAATCTAAATATAGTCTGTCTTTTTATTATGAATCAACAATCGTTACTATCTAACCTTGTATAATCCACACTATTCCTGCCCAATAAACTAAACTTTACGCACTAATAATTTATAGTGTACAAGTATGTTTTATTATAATACAACTTGATTTACTTTTCTGATTCTTCTGCAACTCTCTATTTGGCGTATAAAAAATTATCATTTTTTCATATTCCTTTGATGAATTAATTAAAAAGGCAGACTCCAAAATTTAAGAAAACTTATTTCTTATAAATTCTATTTGCTAATCGGAATTAAATAAAATTATTGATTATACCTAAGCTTATTTGATTTTTTATTCTCAGGGAGCCTATTAAAAATACGATTAAAGTGTATAAAAAAGTAATGTTTTTTAATTAGCTAAAAAAGAAATAAGAAAATGGTGATTCTTTATGAACGAGTCGTTTTATAGTGTTAAGTGTTATAGTGTGTGGAATATCATAATTAATTATTACCCAGCAAAGAAAATCAATATCTTTTTGGCAAAATATATTTATAAATCATACGAACAAATAGAAAAATCAGAGATTATTAGCCAATAATGTTTAATATTTACGAATGCTCAATCGAATAACATTTTACTGCAACAAAGTGCAACCTTCAATCAGAATCCCCCAAATAATTTTTCTCCCGAATTACATCAACCGCTCCAGCAACTCGATACCCACAAGATATTGCTTTAACATTATTTTTTTATTAATATTTTCTAGTCTGATGAAAAAAAATATATAACGCTGATGGGATGGGAAATTTTAATTGAAAAAATTCAGCTCCTAGGAATAATCTATATAAAATAAAGCCTAATTTCATAGCGAAAAAAAAAACATATAGTATTACTTTTCTCAATATTCATCAAAATTTCTACTTGGCTATATTTAGAATTTTAGTTTTTTTTTACTAATTTTCCTGAATCACGATTTGAATATATTATGTAGTTCAAATACACATAATAATCAAACTGATTATTGTTAAATACACCACCATTATCTGTTAAAATTCATCTAAATATTTAGAGTCATGTTAGTCCGTATTAGTTGTCGAGAATAGATGTATAAAGTTACTTAGGATAAATTATTTACGCTTTCAGTTTATTCAAAGAATTTCTATTGAGTTGATAATTAGTATCAGAAATGAGATAATATGATCAAAATGCTTGCAAAAATATTTCACCTGAAAATAACCCAGAACTTGTTCTAATTTTTCGCTATTCAATATATCCATATGTCAAGATTTCTCATAATAAAGAAAAATTGAAAATTATTCGATCCGACATTCATAACAAGATATCCACATTTAGATACTTTGAATCATCAATTACATATCTTAAAAATATTTTTATTTCATACTTACTGTTGATAATTTGTGATTAAGCACAAATGACAATACCACTTCTATTTTAATTAAGTACACAAATGCTGAGGAAATGATTGGATCTATATGACAGAATATCTGAAAGGGCATCTATATTGTTCTGTCAGCTCGTTTTTCCTTTGACACTAAAATAATTAAATAAAGGAATACTTAGATTAATCTGCTTCTTCGATAATCTAATGTACGATTATTAATTTTCATAATTAATTGCGATGTCTAGAAATTAATTTATCCTGATATTTGGTTTCTTGATAGTGAGATCAATTTTGTCATACAACTACATGAATAGAACCTGGACCAGCTGAACTCCCATAACCAACCTAATGAAATATCATAGTTAGTGATATTACTTTTCTGTATGAACTCGAAGCATTGACTGACTTGCTAGTTATGACGATTCTTTTTCTACCATATTTTCATTAATGAACAGAATTTTTTTTCGAAAATATTTATGCTGATATATAATATTTTCATAAGAAAAGATTCCAAGGGTAATATAAAGAGTAATTAAATTTTTTACTTTTAATAAATTTCTAATTCGCATTTTTTTTATTGGTTTTTAATCTTTGGTTTAGATTTATTCAATGATTTTATAACACTTAATATTTCACCTTTATATAGTACCACTTTTAAATTAAAAATTTAATATAAACTATTTAAACTCAATTGAAAATAAATTAATATTTTTTATATAATTATCACGAAATGGGCATTTAATAAGTATATGATATTCACTAACTGCAACTATTCCTAATCTGAAATTAATTTCGAGTATAAAATATTCATAATTCGAGAAAAATAAAATATTTCTAGAAAATCGAGTCCATTATATATTATTTAAAGCAATATATAAGTTTATATTCAGGAATATAACATATCCCAAAAAAAAGTATTTGTAAGAAGTTTGAATCATCACTTATAATGACTAGTTACCCAGATTTCGTTTAATGAACTAATGGATTCAAAAGTTCCAATGATCACAACCCAATCCTTATTATCACCATTTCTATATGAAAATTAATATTCCCATAATTAATACATTTAGCTACTAACATGAATTTTTCTTAAAGTAGATGATAATTATTCTACCACATATACCGATTTATTAAAATCTGGGAAGCTATTTAATTTATTAAAAAGAGTTAATAATTTTAAATTTTTGGGTGACAGGACTCGTAAAAATGGTAATTATAATATTTAATCATTATTCAGTTCATTAAATTTAAAGTTATCTTGAAATTTTAGGCTTATTATCAACTTAAAACCATCAATATAATATTAATCAAGAAAAATTAATATTTATATAATTAATCAACTATTATACTGCCTGTAATAAAAAGGAGCTCGAATTTTTTTTGTTTTTTTTTTTACTAACATTCTTAGTACTTATCCTATTAGCTACAGAATTTTGATAAGTGAAAAGCACTTGGTCTATTACTGTGAATAAAATAATATTTGTTGAAATCATTAATATTCCTATAGTTATTAAATATTAAAGCAAAAAATTAAAAAAACCAAGATAAATCCTTTTTTTTTCAAAGCTTTTTACATCCATTTTTAGCTTTTAATACAGTTCTTATTTTGGCTGTAATTAAATCAGCAAAATGGATAAAAGTATCGATGGATACTTTATTCAGTCATGATTCCAATCTTTGGTACGCTATATCAATATTTTTTGGTGGATTTTGGTAATAACTAAGTATCCTTTTAACTATTTCGCACATAGATTCAATAGGGTTTAAAAATGGTGACTGCTGTGGACAAAAAATCGTTCCAATATATTTTTGTTTAAAGTATGAAATCGTTCTTTAATATTTATGAGCCCTGACGTTATTTTGATTAAAATTTAATAAGTTTGAACCTCATTTTTTTTATTGATAGTAATTTTTAACTCCTTGTCTACTATGCTAACTTAAACTTCAGAAGTTAAATAATCATTAATTTTGGTTGAATTCATATCTCCAAATTATCAAAAAAAACATCAATACCATTACTGATCTCACTTTGTTCTGAGATTTAAATTTTATGTTTTGCCTTTGTAGAGGCATAATTGTAGTAGTGCAAAAATAGCGCACGTCTACAAGTCTTGTATAGAGTAAAAAAAAATTATGACAAAAAAATAAACATTCCTTATTATAATCAATTTTCTCTATTAAATTCAATTTTCTTATTGAGAATCTACTTTTTTATTATCAAAATTTTAACGACTTCAAACCTTTTTAAAAAGAGAATAAAATTATTATTGATCGGAATTCACAAATAAAGGAAAATATATAGAGGATAATTTTATTTTTTAGATATTAAAAGAAAATCGAAATAATATTATAAAGTGAATAAAATGAATGAATCGCATAAGCTTTTTTTTTTTTTTGATACTATAAAGAGTTATAATGCAGATTGAAGTGAAAGTTTTTTTTTTTCAAATAATGGTCCACGTAATGCGACTTGTATAAATTAAAATAATGAAAATCATAGTAGTGAAAGAAAATCTGTATATAAACTGAAGTGAGAAAGTGATAGTGGACGGGGTGTACATTTTTGATAAGAAATTTTAATTCATAAATTTTGAGGAAAAAAATCCTTCTATTATCTTGAATTATAACTTTATTATGTTGGAGTAAAAAGTACTGAACTTAAAACTCATAACCAACACTTTAGATTTGTTAATTTTAATTGGAAAATATTTTATAGTACCTTTACATTATTAAATAAAAAATTTAAACATCATTTATATTATTATAATCTTGTGCATTTTAACACAGGATACAAAATTAATATTATATATCAAATCTTATTCTATTTATTTTAAACTAAAATCCTTAATCGTAAATAAAGTTAGTAGTCGAATTAAATGACTATATAAGTAAGAGGCGTTTGTTCAATATATTCCATCTTATTTACTAAATTTTTATTATTATTTACTAGTTTTACGTATTTTCACAGCAATTGGGATTTTCCAATTGCTCGCCGAATTTAGCTTCATACTCAAACTTCTAATCTCTACTATTTTTTTAATGATATAAATACGCTCTATTTTAAGCAGAATTGGAGGTCGCTTATTTTTGAGAATTAAAATACATACAATATTTTTATTCCCGTGTTTATTATTCTATTACATGTTATATAAAATATTGCGAAAAACACAAACCAAATAGACCCATAAAAATCCGATTACACCAGCGAGTAAAATTTTTGTGCACTTCCTTAACACCAAATCCTATCTATCCCACATTTCAGAAATTGACTAATAATTGACTTACCTGACAATAGATTATTTTATTAATCACAAAACGTCCGATCATTGTTTTTTTTGGAAAAAATTAGTCGTTTTTTATATTTTATTTTGAGATAATCGGTTTAATTTTTTTTTTTTCCCAACATTATAGCAATGATTTTTAAGGTTATTTAAAAAGCTTTGTCAAGTGATATCAATATTTAAAATTTTTTATTTCCCTTTTTATTTATATAAGATTTTTTATTTAAATTTAAACTCATGGCTATGTTTATTAATATTTTTGGTTATAACTTTTATAGAAAACTATTTTTATAGCCAGACATAATCACATTATACATATTAACATACTTCATAACTGTGTAAATAATAACATGAATTTTATCCACTATTTACATGCATTTCTTAATAATTTTATAACATGTCACAATGCCATTTTATTTTTGACGCCAATATTTTTCATAGTTGTTCAAATAAATATTTATTTTATACCTAAAAATTATAATATATTTAATAAAAAAAGCCATAAGATCAAATTTTTTTAGTTATAAAGACAAAGCTATTATATTTTTTTAAATAAAATTTTTTGTACAAAACGCAATAAAAATCTGGATTTAATGGTTTTATTTTGGAAATTTTTATTTATAAAATCAACGAAAAAATGATTCCAGCACTTTTTTTTTTTTTTGCAGACTGTAGCATTTTAATATTTATATATTTTTGCAAAGATAAAATTTTGAAAATTGAAAAAAATTTTCCCTATTTTTTTTGATTATTTTCCAGAATTATTCGCAATTAATAATAAAATTTAGATTAATATAGTAAATTAAAGTAGCCTATTTTTTGTATATTTATGTTGAGGTGAATATTACTCACAAGTTCTCGCAGTGATTTATCGGCGCGAGGTAAAATTTCGAGCACAAAGGTGAGTTTAGGGTCCTTAGCGCCATTATCCGAGATAATTTTTGACATCATTTTGTTTGAATTATTAGTGCTTTTGAGTATTTTAGTAGATGATATGTTTTATTTTTAAAAAAAGTAGATTAGTTTTTAAAAACTTAATAAATTAGAAATTAAAGTTTGAAAAAAAAAATTATAAATTAATTTATATTTTTTAATATATATATTTGTTTTATATATACATTTTTGTTTTAAATTTTATTTTGAGTATAATATTATAGATAAATATAAGCTTAATAATGTTGTAAGATTAGACTTATAGCACTAAAAAAACACTACTAAAAAAAGAAAGAATGATTAATTTATTCTTTTTATTTATTCATTTTAGCTTAATAGGACTAAAGGTTTTTTTTATTTTTTCTTAAAATTCATTATAAATTATTTTAAAAAAATACAATACCATCAAAAAATATACTTCTAAGTCACAACTTATATAAGCTAAGTTTTTTTTATATTTTATATTGATATTATATTATAAAAATCAATTTTTTGCAAGTATTATACTTTTTCTTACGATAGAATATCTAATTAACCCTTTCCCGTCCAACAATCTTCAAAACGATTAACTTTATGATTTGACTATGCTTTATAATCAAATTTATTATTTTCTGTTATTATATTTTTAACCAGTATTTCTTAAGTGTTCGAAATTATTCTATTTTTATAGGAGGCAGTTGGCTATATATGGCAGATCAAAAATAGTCTACCTCCCGGGAAAGTGTTAAGCAATGATTAGATTTATTTTTGATCTCATTTAGTTTTTATCATCAATAATATTATTTATTATTATCGAATTTATGTTTTAGTTAGATTTTTGGATGATGTAAAAATAAATTTCTTTGTATTTTGATTTATCAAATTAAATATCTAGAAGTTAATCTCTTTGTTTTTGTTGTTGATTTTAATACACTATATTCTTTATATTTAAAAACAATAGAGTTTTAAAATAATATATTCTTACGAATAAAATTCTGGATGATAATTATGATATACATTTTCTTGATCAATTACATATATATAATAAAATACACATCATAGCTTAATTTACTCGCAGGTAAAAAAAATTGAAAAAATCCAACCAATTAGACATATGTCATCCACTGATAAATTCCATAAGATAATTTTAATGTAATATTTATCATAGGTATTTTTGAGTATAATATATTATTATTGTTGTAAATAAACTTATTTTAAAGAGTGTTGTTATATTTTATTCAAAACTAAAATAACTGTCGATACAAAGCACTACAATCCGTAGAGTATTTATAATTATTTTTCTATGACCGTCTTTAGCATATCTATAAACTCTTAAATATACAAGTCTAAATTCACATTAAACTGTATCTCTATAAATTTTATAGTTATCTATTACTAAGTTGTTCTCAAAGTTGACAATAGTGACTTTGAAAGCTTGAGATAAATAAGTCTATTGAGATTTAAGTTGTATAAAAAATAAGGGAATAAATACTAGAATAGTTTTGTGAAATTTTTTTGAAAAGCATAATCTTAAATTGAAAGAATTATTCTGTCTTAATGTGTTAATATATGAAAATGTAGCAAGAATGAGGAGCATTATTCATTTTCAAATATGATGTGAGAGACAGGAAAATTTAAATAGTAGTGTTTCATGCGGGGAAATTATAAGTTACGATGAGGGTTTATGAAAATTGTTATATATAAAAAAAATTTAGCTTGTTTCTACAAAGAATAATATTTTCTCGAATATTTCAATGTATCGATAAGTAAAACAATAAACATATCAATAGAAATAGTATCCCTTTTTACAAAGGCCATCAGTGTAACATGAGATAAAATAACATCTTTGTAACGCCTTTGATCATATTTCCACATCACAAGTATTTAAATTTATAGGTAATTAATTTGAATATTTTAAAATAAGTACGTTTTTAATTTTAATCTTGAACCAATCAAATTATATACAGAGATATAAGAGTGGCTATATTTTGCGCAATTTATAATTTATTTAGATGATTTTGAATATATTTAATACGCTCTCTGGAATTAAAAAAAAGTTTAAATATTACAAAAAATTCTAAAAGTTAACTTTTTATGATAAGCAGAGCTTTATAATTTTCTTGATTTTATACAAAAATTTGAATTAAAAAAAAATTATTATTTTAATAAGGCAATTTTATTTTAAATTATCTATAAATAAGGTTATTAGAAAAAATCTAATAGAAAATTTTTCGCTGTTTCAAATGATTTTATGCAATAAAGATTAAGTTAAATATCATGATATTTTTATTTTTAAAATAAGAAAATTTCTTACTATTATTTTAAGAATAAAATCTTATTATTTACATAAAAAAGGGTTGTTTTTATTATAACAGTAAAAACTGTTTTTAAATAATAAAAGCTAACTCTTGCTATTTTTAGAGCCAGAATACTTAAAAATTCATAAAATTGATCTTGAAAATTTAATAGTAATTTTTGGAGTGATATTTAATCCAAAATTCAGAACAGAATATTAAATTTATGTGTCAATGATGTAGGGGAGATATAATATTATATTTTGTAACTTATATTCAAAAGATGAAATTATATTGATTTAATATATACAATTTGAGAGTGCTGATTTAATATTTATAATAAATTCGAGCTAAATAGTGGCTTAGATTATTTCTAAACACCAAATAGGGAAATACGATGCTCGTACCTATTATGGCGCTTTTATTATCAAGTTCAAATAAAATCAAATTTAGTGGGATATTATATGGAGGCTATAAATACTAATACTTAATTATTGATAGTTTTATTGGGCTTTATTTACGTTAATCCTAGAAATATCTTATAAACGAGGATTTATATATACAGTTGATTTTTGATAATATTTTTGGGGATATTTAGAGTAAGATAATGTAAAACGATTATTAATATAATATTAAATTATAGTTTATATAATAGCCATATGTTTGTACAAAAACATTTTATTATAATATTTAATACATTTAAACTTTTGTCATTTTATAGATTTTGTACATTTTTAAACTGTGATTGCTAATAATACTCAAAAGAAGATATATTATGTTATTTTAATTTTTTTTATAGAGTGTATACTTTAAAATTATACAGATATTGGAATATTCAACAATTCAGTCATGTTTTTTTATAAATTTCAATATTTTTAGCTCAATGTAAAATAAAATAATGGTAATTACAGTAAATACCTTTATTGTAAAAGTAAATATATTAAATTATATAGAATAAAAAAATTTTTAAGCCTGATTAGCTCAGTGGTAGAGCGTTGGTCTTGTATTATGACAACCAAAGGTCTGGTGTTCAATCCACCAATTAGGCATTATATATATTTTATGGTAATTTTACTAAGAGATATTTAATTCTTTTGAATTCAATTAATATTATAAATTATTCATTTAATTGTCTAATGCTTAATATGACCAACACCCATAAACTTATTTAAATATCATTTTTGATTAATACAATTTAAAACCATTTATTATTGGATGTACTTAAATTAGTAGCTAATAATATATTATAATTCAATTTATTAATATTATAATGTATTTGGTTGGATAATTTTTGTAGTTCAAAAAAAGCCAACAGTCCCTAATAGGGATAATTTAAGAGACAGATGAATGGCATTGGTTGTAGGAGAAACATCAAAAGATGCAAAGAAATTCATAAAAAAATCATATTTAAAACAAATTAGTGGAATATTTCAGCGTGCTGAATTATGGCGTTTCTAAATCAAAACTGATTTCTAAGCCAGCGGATAATTTTTTTAATTCATCTTCACTGATATTCCACATAAAGCGCGATTTTATTTTTTGACCTATCGATCCTAATCAGCTTAGTCAAAATCTCTTATACATCAGTTATACAATTAAAAATGTCCGATTCATCTTCAGGTTCAAATCTATTTATTTTCCACATATCTACTTATTCATTTTCATCTTAAAGCCTATTCTTATTTATTTTATCCGAAGCAATAAATAAATGTATGTACTTATCGTAAATGTCTTTTTCGATAATTAGTTGTTGCGTGTAGAAATAATATAATTTTATCCATCTTTTAGATGAGTATGCGCCTGAGTTACCTCCTTCGTTCGTCGTAGAAAAAAAGCAGATTCCCATATTTCAAAGTAAGTCTAATGATTTATTCTTTAATTGCTTTTGTTTATCTCGAGTCAAAAGTTTTCAATCAATAATTTACATACCACTTTATAAAATGTACTCATTCTAGAAGCAGAGTCAAACAAAAAAAGTAAAGTATATAGCGTTGATTTCGAAGATATAGGACCCAAGCTACCCTCAGCAAGCCCAAAAAATGAAAAGAACCATAAGCTAGTTGGCCCGTCAATTGGGGCTTCGAATTACACTCAACTTGAAGCCGAGCAGCAAGTTGCGGATCTAGTAGCTAGTCGCTTG
>LSSN01003459.1:0-11467 GCA_001970855.1 Smittium culicis | reverse complement strand
TCGGAAATTATAGCTAAAAATTTTAACGTTTTATAACCATGATAAAAAAAATTAATAATAAGGTTAAGGATAATTCTAATACCTGACTGCGAAAATAAATACATTTTCCCAAACTCGATTACTAAACAAAAAATGTTAATCTTTTTTGTAAACAGCGATTCTCAGTGTTTCTGCTAAAACTATTTCAAGTTGCACCAAAAAATATATTTTCGAGGGGTTAAGAAAACATATCACACTAATGCGTCATTACACACCATTGGCTTAGCTGCCGCCCTGTACATAAAATAGCATTTTATACTTGATAGATAATCGATCAAACTTCACGTTGGTAGAAATACCAATATTTATTGGAGATTATTTCGACGTGCGGAGCTTTTCATGTATAAAATTCCATGCTTAGAAACATTACTGTCGCTTTTAAATCATATTTGAAATTAATATCAATTGGATTACCTGGTACAACCAATAGATTGACCTAATTCATATAAAGCAAATAAAATTTCCAAGAAAAAAAGTTCCGTCTATCATAAGAATGTCCCACATGTAAAATCCTTTTGAGATGTGCAGCTGTTGCTATTAAATTTTTGCTACTCTTTAGATTTTATTTTTTTACCAAATCCATTTAGAATACTCTATCTAATGGATTAAATAGCTTTTTTCCAACAAAAATGCGAAAATGCTTATTAATAAATTGAATTCCTATGAAAATTATACTCCTCTCTTCCTAAGAATCTGACAAATAAGATAGTGGCAAAATTGGATTTAATAATCAAGTTGGCTAAATCGAAACGAGTATGGAGGACATATTTGTTATTTTTTTTTTTTTATCCAGCTTCAAACGCATCAATTAAGAATAATAAAAATAATTAAATTTTCATCATGAAGTTTAACTGCGGACATACCATTTTTGTTTACGTGTTGAGAAAAAATATGGTGGCAGTAATTAAGGTCTGCTTGAATCTGATCTGTAGTTTCATATCCGTCCACATAAATAAACTTTTAAATGCTTTAGAGCTTTTTTTTTTAAACACAGATTGCAATTTGAAATCAATGGCCAATATTTCCCCAACTTGATTAATACTTACTGAGCTTTTGAGAAATTGCAAATTTAATTATTGGGAACTAATAAGCATGAGAAAAATTTAAAGTCGCGTTTTTATTTGCTCTTGTGCGTTGAAGAGCAGTTATAAAAGCTGTTACCATAAAAATGATTATAAATACTTAAAAAAGCTAACAATGTAAAATAAAAATAAAATAAAATAAAAAAGTTGTGTTTCAAGTGCACAGACTTTGGATTTGTGTTTACAAGCGAGATTCAAATTTTCTGAAAAAAATTATGTTTGCAAAAAAAATTTTTATGGCTAATATTGTATAAAGGCGCACAATAGACTACTTTTTTCTAACCTTGGGTAAGTAAATTGTGTGGGGCCGGAGCGGGTGGATTTTTTTTTTTTAGTCTTTTTTTCTAGCGATGGTTAGTTTTTATAATGAATTACCCTATTATTAATCAGAAAATGGGCAGCGAGCCTGCTCATAAAATTGTTTAGATTTATAAAGTATTTATTGGTTGAAAATGGTGAATATTCGCAATTTTACGCAAAAATTATGCAGTTCATGAATTTTACTTGGTTCGATTTTAACCAAAGAAATATTAAGAAGCTTCGAAAATAGTAATTTTATTTTTTAATAATGTTTGCTTTGAGAAAGCTTAATGTTATATATAGCATAACTAAATCTATATCAATCGACAAGTAAATTTTATAAAAAGAAAAAGTATTACTAGAATTAAAAACTTTATTTGTTCGAATAACTTTAAAATGGCAGTATCGTATAATCTTGAATTCGATAGCGAAAATAATCTTGTGATAAGCGAGGATGCTTTGGCCAAACTTAACTCTGAGCTAGAAAAGCTTGAAGCCGTTGAAATCCTCAAGTGGGCAACAACAAATTTTGAAAAAGTGTATCAGGAAACTGCATTTGGACCGTCAGGTAATTATAAGTATTTATGGATATTGTATAGACAATAAATAAATTTCAACTAGCTACTTGACTTTGACGTATATATGATTTAAAAATATTAAAATTTCTTGGTTTTGCTTTTTAGGTAATGTGATATTGGATATGCTTAGCGGGGTTGGGGCAAAGGTTCCTCTTATATTTATTGATACTTTGTTTAATTTTGACGAAACGATTGAACTGAGCAACGAGATAGTGAGTAAGTACGGTATTGTTCTGCACACTTTCTACCCATCAGGAGCTAAGACGCGAGAAGAGTTTATAGAAAAGTATGGCGATAATTTATGGGCTGAAGACAGCGACGTTTATGATTATTTGGTGAAGGCGGAACCCGGCCAACGAGCTTACAAAGAATTAAGCCCTGGTTTAGTGATCACTGGCCGTAGAAGGTCGCAAAAGGGAGAGAGGGAGGCTTTGCCAGTACTTCAAGTAATTCCTGCGAACGAAGAAGCCGGATCGAAACAGGTCGTTAAACTTAACCCGCTGGTATCAAAAGAATGGACATACCAAAAGGTCAAGTCGTACCTGAAAGCATTCAACGTTCCTTACAACAAGCTTTTGGATAAAGGGTACAAGTCGATAGGCGATTACCACTCAACCTCACCTGTTGGAGAGGATGGCGATGAACGTAGTGGAAGGTGGCAGGGGTCGGATAAGACCGAATGCGGACTACATAAAGATTATTTCTCTATGAAAAAGATGTATAATGAGCGCATGAAAAAAGCTAACGATGTAACAAACTAATTTTATTTTTTATAATAAACGAATCACAAATTCATCTAAAAGCACTTCTTAGTTTAATTCAGTAAATAAAATAGTTGACGAGTATTTATTTACGTAACTAATTTTCAATGCAAGTTAATTCTCTAGACAATTTTCCTTCAAAGTCAGTGTTTTACCTTTCTATCTTCCTTAATAATTAAATTTTCCTCTTTATTTGATTTGGTTAAGCGTTAAATATTTATAAAGTGTTTATGAAAGGTTGATTGGCAACTGTAAGAGTAAAACCTGCGATGCTGAATTTTTAGTAGGTGTGTAAATTAACCTAGCCGTGAATAAGAGTACTCTTTTTTTTTATATAGTTCAGATTAGCGGAGATAAATTGATATTTATGGAATATTGTAACGCTTTTGATATTTCCCTTGACATTATGAGGCTTAGATAAACAGTGGAAATATGATTTTTTATTTTCGTTTCTTTTTTTTTATAGAACGAACGTGTTAGTACATTGTTTGTAATTATACAAAAATGAACACTCATAACCGAAAGGCTAAAAGAATCAATTATATAGTATAATCAATTAAGGCAAATGATTATTTGGATGAGGTTTATACCCATACAGATGAAGCGTTTAATTTTTTAAAAAAAAGCATAAATGTTCATTTAAATTGTAAAGTTATATGAGAGACTCTTTACGAGAAGAGTGCAAATATGCACAAAGAATTACACTGTATGAAATTTGGTATTTGATTAATACCAAGTAAAAAATCAAAGTTTTTTTTTTTTTTTTGGCAAACTATACTTTTAAAGCAAAATAAATTAATGGAAAAAGATGACAAGTAAATATTGTTTTTCAGGATATGTTTATAGATAGTAGTAAACGTTAATGATATCCTAATATGTGAGACTCTAAATGGAATTTTCAGGAATAAGCTACCAAATCTGGCTCAATGGGTGGATGTATTAAAGCCAATATAGTGGGGTTATTATGCTTCTATTTTTGGCATTAACGGAATTCGGAATTTGGAATCATTTGAGCTACAGAGGGTAGAGAATGAGCATGTGCTATTTAATGCGCATATTGGGGAGGAAATTATTTTACGGAGGAAGCTGGCTAATTACTTGAAGTATGTATCATAGTCGCATTAGCGCCAGAATAATTAACTATACTCGCATGAATTCATAGTTCATTCTTTAAATTACATGACGCAATGCTTACCAGAGCGTAGAAAAAGGCTATTTTTTACCAGAAGAAAAACGAGTCTCTTGATTTGTTTGCTCAACTTTTCCGGGAGAAAATACGTATGGTTACCAGTAGGCGTACGGAATTCCCCAAGTGAATGTGAAGTGGATATGGAAATGTGGATTAATTAGTGGAACATATTCAGCTACATAAAAAGCCTTTAAAAGATGAGATTTGCTATTCTCAGACTTCCTGGCCAACCACAGGCAGCCATCCAGCTCTAACTTTGATTAACATTATGCATAGTAACCAATAATCAGCATCAACTAAGTTGAACAATCACAATGCAATAGCCCAACACTGCTTATTGGTGCATAACATAGCGGTGGTTATATGGCTATGGCCAGTAGAAGATCGCATTAATAGGTTCACATCGGAGCTGCCAATAGAGTGGATCTTCGGGGGTGAATGGACGCGAAACAAACAGCTGGTTGGGCCAAATTTACGACAAGGCCCCTCCTTCAAGAAACAGAAACCAACAATAATAAGCCCAAGCGTAAGTCTGCGCTTTGCAACTGACAGCAAGCGGCCAAAATCATCGCTAGTTATAGTAGGCAGCATTAATTATCGCTACTGGTATTAGGCAGCCAAAATCATCGCTACTGGCAGCTATTTCCGCGCATTGCTAAAAAAGCGCCAAAACTGCATTCGCTCATTTTTTGATAGCCGCTGAAAATATGCCCCAGGCGTAGAGGGGATGTGAATCCTTAGGCCCGCATTTAATATTTGTAACAAATGCTCAGCCCTAAAATAAAATATCAATGGCTTTTATTTGTTTCGCCCCAAAAAAATTCATTTCTTCTGCTGTCTAATTACTACCTTTTTAAAATCCTCTTTTGCCCATTATCGCTGCTTCTTTATAAACTAAAAATAAGAGTATATTACATCCCTCTTTATAAACAAATTCTAAGAATATTCCGATTATCACTGCTTTATCCAACCCTCAGGTAACCCCGCTCCCCTCTCATCTCTACTTGTCCCTACCCCTTACTTATCCTTACCCCCCCAAATCCTTTCATACCTCCTTATTATACTTATTAACTTTCCCTTTATTCCGACTTTTCTCGTTAGGATATCCAAATGAGTACTGGCTCTGTAAACAATTTACCCAAGATGACTGACCGCGACTATAAACATCCTTACCGCAAAAACGAAACAAAGAACTTTCCTGACTCTAAGCCTAAAGTAGAAGGTAAAGATGTTTTTGATTCTGATTCTGCCAAAAATTTTAGTAATCACCCTCTTGACTCAAAATACCCCGATTCTTCTAAAAAAGAAAGAAGAAGTTACCAAAAACCTAGAACCTACTCCATCGAAAAAAGACCCCAAATCTCTCGAAACTTTGCCTCTCCTAGCCATGCCTCAAAATTAACCCTTTCCTCTCTACCCCCCTCCAGCTCAATACCCCCCAAGTATTCAACTAGCCCTATCCGCAACTCTAGAAAGACCGACGACAGAGATTTCTCTTCAAACAATTATTCTTCAAAAAATACCTACAAAAATTCTAGCTTCAATAAAACAAAGCCTGAACTTGAACAGGACGGAAAAAAGATTAATAGAAATATCCAGAGATATCCTAACCGCTCAAACAAAGACCAATACTCTGAAAAAAAACAAAGCTCTGACCTTAAAAAAAATTTTGTCTACTCTTTGGATTTTATGCGCTCTCTCCGCTCAAGCCCCTTAGTCAAACCCCCTAACTCTGTTGTTCTCTTACCTATTCAAAAGTACCTTTCTTTATTCAACTTGTACACTTTTTCTCCTCCCAACTATTAACTTTTTTTTTCTATAACCTCTTCTAGAGCATCTGACCAGACTCAACGAAATAGCCAGGATAAACTATCTGAACATATTTACAAAGCAACTAAAGCTGCAAGCGCTAGAAATGGTACCTTATTTCGCCCTCTCACTTTCTCCCTCAGAAAGCATATTTATTAACAAATATTTTTCTCCCTTTTAGAATTTCAAAGCCAACTCCAGAAAAAACCTGAAGGTCTATGGAGAGATGAGGTATATAAACTTTACCATTTCCACCCCCATTCATTTCTCATATTTCCTATCTATTTAGAACGCTCTACGTGCCCCGCTCAAGACCTCACAACTTAAAAGTAGTAAAGGTAGTGTTTTCCTTATTAAACATAACTCTTTTCTCCTTTATTTATCAAGTTACATTTAGCCAATACATCCATACCTGTATTTGTATAACACTCTTAATTAACCCTTATTGTTTATTTTTAGATTACTATGAAGCCAAAGATGATCTGTCTGGCAGTTATAACAATGAAAGCGTCCCAGAATGGATGGACTACAACCCTTCTCAATATCCCGATGGTAATTCCTTCTCCTTAACCCTATACACTTCATCACATTCCATTACATTTTACCCAATTCCATAAAACTATTGATTTTATTTTTTTTAGACTACGAAATTGGTCTTCAATCTGAATCAATTGAATCTGGATATTTTTCTTCCAATGGAATACCTCCATTAGACCAAAATTTATCTTCAAGCTTTAATAATTTTAGCGCATATGAAGAAGAATCTTCTGTAAAATCCAGATTTTTAAGCTTATTTGGTGACAAAAATATCACTCCAAATGATAATAATGCCCCTCAATCTGCCGATGTTACTTCTAACGCCAACTATGGTGACCCTGAGCAATCCGGCTCTGGAGAAAATGTCGATAAACTTTTCAGAATGTTTGGATCAAAGGTTTTTTTTTTACTAGCATCTTCTCCCCTAGATTACAAATTATTCACTCTTTACTTAACGCTTTAATCTTTATATTTCAGATCCAAAACCCAAAGAATACTCTTGATAATTCTGAAAAAACAGCTTCAGATCTTACTGAGCAAGCCCAACCAAATTCTATGGTTGACAGACTTTTTGGTCTCATGAATACTGTTAATTCAGACAATTCAAATAATACAGGTATTGCTGACATCCCAAAAAAAATTAAAACGCCACCACCTATATCTCAAGCTCAATTCACATCAGTATCAACCATAAACGAAGCCTTCCGTGGAATAGTTCCTACATCTGTACTAAGAAAGAATATTCAACAGCTATCTAATAATCCAGAAATAAAATCTGAATATTTAAAGTCTTCTGAATCAACTCCCAAAATTCTCGCACAAAATATTGACACTAATTCTAAAACTGATTCCCCAAAACCAATCTCCAATCAGTCCAACCTTCCAGAATGGCTCTTGGCTTTGGCAGTCGGAAAAACATCTACCAGTCTAAACTCCTCTAACCGATCTGAGGTCAGCAAAAACTCCGAAACTCAAAATGATCTAGGCGAAAATCCCATCGGTAACAGAACTGATTCTAAACACGATTTCAAAGCTGAATCTAATAGCTACCCTATGAAAAACCAATTCCGCTCCACCAGCACTGATTATACTGGCTCTAAAAATTCACTATCCAAAAAGCACTCTAACCGATCTTCCTCAAAACAATCCAAAGATTCATTAAGTCCGCTCAATAAATCTGATTCCTCAAGAAAGCTAAATAAATTTAGTACTGATGAAAAAAATGATATCTCAAATGAACCAAAATCACTCTTATTAAACACAAATTCCGATTCATTAATTGTAAGTGAGAAAAAATTACCCGACTCTGTCTCTGATAATTCTGAAAAACTAAATTCAGATTCCACAACTGTCCCAGACGTTATCAACAGCGACAGCAAAAGCTCAAGTAAAGATATCACTAAAAATATATCTGAAACCCTAAAGAATATCTCCCTTTCGCAATCTAAATCACAGCCTATTCAAAATGATACTGACTCCATTAACGCTGATAGCTTTGGAGATAAAAAGAATCAGTCTCATCCTGTCTCTAGCGTAAATAGTAATCTACTTGGAGTAGAAGATGAAAACTACCAAATTGGCCTAGAAGATTCTAAACAGCAAAACTTGTATGACATTCAATTAGGTGGTCAAGACATGCAAATGCCTTTTTATCCACTCCATAATATGAACATCCCTGGCGCTATTATTCCAAATATTTTCCAAGACCAGCATATGATTGACCCTATTCTTGCTCAACACCAATTTATGCTTCAAAATGAACAGATGATGTACCTTCATATGAATAATGACCAAGCTTTTAATTTCAACCACAACAATCCAAATTTTATGCCTTATAATATCCCCAACCACATCCAACCCGATATGCAATTTATGCCTTTAAGTAATGATATCTCACCCATTCCTTCAACCCCGTTTGATCAAGATTTATTAAACAATAAAGATCGAGACACTTCTGCAGCCAAGACTACTCATCCCTTAAATAGCACTCAATGCACTAATAACAACATTAACATCGACCACGAGGGTCCTATTGCTCATGAAGTTTCAAGTGAAAGCAAAAGTACGATCGCCCATGGTATCAATGCCGAAAAATCTGATGATATAAACAGTCTTAACCAAAACATTAATTTTAGTCAACAGCCAATGTTTTATCCACATCACAATCAGCTTAACTTTGGTAACTCCATTAATCACGTTGACCCATCAATTCTCCCAGTAGGTTTTCAAACGCCTAACATGTTTCTAAACCCAAACATAATGCCAAACATCGGCTACTTTCCATTTCAAATGAATCCGCAGAACAACATTGACCCAGCAATTATTAATAGCAACGTATTACCAAATAATTTTCACAATTATGATATTTCTGGTCAGTTTATCGGTCTCAATGGGGTCAGTTCCCCTCCACAAGCTATTATTTCTGAGGATAGTAATAATACATCTTTACCTGGGAATAATTAAGTTCAGCTAATTTCCAAAGTAATATGCTCTTAGATTTATGAATACCCCTGTTTTTTCAATAAAACACTTTTATTAATTGGAAAAAAAAAAAAAAAACTATCTTGTCTAAATTTTCAATAAAATACATTGTTACTATATTTAACCAATGTCATAAATCATTTTTAATTTTTTTTTATTACACAAGTAATTTAACTTGTCTAATAACAACTAATCGAGTCTGTGAAAATCTCAGTGCACAAGTCCAACGTTGGGCAGCAATGCGGATCTCAGCTAATAGTAGCTCATTGTAAGTGAACCAGGTCAAAAAAACCCACATTTGGTCAGGAGCATATAGTTTATTAATCATGTTAGATTTAGGCTCTGAATAGGAGCTCAATGATCTCAACAAATTTAATTTTATTGCAAGCTTAATTCCACAACTGATTTTAGCTTCAGTCACCCAGCCTACTTAAAGCAATGTCTGGGTGGATATTTCGGTTGGTAGAATGATCAGATTTTATTTTAACGTACGTAGCTGGTAGACCGGCAATGGAATTTATTAGTATTAGAATATTAGTTTTTTTATTCATAGCACCAATTTTGCTATTTTTTTAGTTTTTTTTACCGCTAAATTTCATTTATTGTTATCGTATCAATAAAATTCCGTGATATATAAAAAAATGGGCTCATCCAAAGATTCTGGGACTGTTATTTGCTATTGATCAGGAAATTTTAGCAATCTCTACATTTTCTCTCAAAAATTATTTTTCAAAGCTTGATTTATGGGCTGAGAAATAGAAAATAAAAATGAAAAATAAAAAGATGCAGAGCCATTCATGTCAATGTAGCTGTCGAATCTCATCTATTTATTCAAAAAAAAACCTGTGCAAACTGTCGATGAGTATACTTACCTTGAGCTTAAACTCAACAAAAATTAGACGCACAAGCATACGGTCGAAAATAACGCCGAAAAGGTCAGAAGAACGCTGTACGCTAGCTATTATTTTTTTTAAATGGTAGGATATACCGAATAAATTCAAAGTCATGGCTGTGAAAGGGATCATAATCCAAATTTCCACATGTAAGTGTGAGCTGTTTAAAATGTCTGAAGTGCGCTGCTACTCGCTCCAAAAAGTCGCAGATGACGCCATCAGGATAACATTGAACATTGGAAAATCTACTGGAATGAATCAATTGAGGACCGAGCTGAGCATTGCTCAAATAATTAACAAATCCTTAGTAGCACTCGATCAAGCATACCATAAATGGATCAACCCGAGAATATAGATCTCGGCTCCAATTAATAATCCCATGCAGAACAGAAAAGACACCTGGGCGACCGGGTACAAACGATGTTGCAAGCGATTCAATATAAATTTGACGCACGCATCAACCAAAAAAAATCTATAAAATAGAGCAATTAAGAACGTAAAATCAATGATATCTCAGTGGATGAGAAAAATAACTAGTGTAAACCAGTCTAACTGGATTCGTTTGAAGACCAAATACCCTGTGCGGCAAAAAATTCTGTTGCACATAGCCAAAATTAGAATCGGTTCATAATAGACAGCACAAAGAATGGTCAATATGCGCATACTTATCTAGCGTAATAATCTGAATACCCATTCTGCAAAATGAAATCACCTGAAACTGTATAACATATACTGTTAGGATACGTATTGAACAGCGCTGCTACGTTGGAAAATTAAATGACAATTTATTAGAGAAAAAAAAGGCTATACTTAGCGTGCATTTCAGCAATTTTCCACCTTCATCAATCTCGCATAGTTTAATCGGAAATCTCCTGGGGGTTGGGGAGCTAAAACTTAGCTTATCGGCGATCTAATAAAGCTATGATACTCCGGTGACTAAAATTGTGTTTGAAACAGTAAAATTTCTCGATGTCTTCTCTTCGAACCGAACATTAGTTATTGATAGAATTAAAAGTTCAACAATCCCTATGTCTCAGAGCATGACAATTACGGAGGCACTAAATTTCGGAGGTGAAATTTCTGTGCGATTTTTTTATATATTGCTTCTATAGTAGTTTTCAGCTAATATTAATACGTTTAAACATTTTTCAAGTAATTCCAAAAATGATTAAAAAATAAAAAAACATAAATGAAGGTAGATCAAATGCTAATTTTAATAAAAAAAAATCACAAATACGTGTGATATATAAGCTCAATTGGAACTGTTTAGTGTTAATAAATTTAAGAGCATTAATATATAAGAAAATATCATTTGAAAAAATCTCCTCTGGGTATAGATAAGCAAATTGTGAATAAAAAAATATGGTATCAACTACTTTTAATAAATTTTTTAGGAATCTTGTATTTAATAAATCGTAAGTATATTATGGGTTAAATGCATTTTTTGTGAAAAAAATATGCTTTTTATATACATGTAAATTGTTCTGAACCATTTAAAATATTTTGGTATTTATACAAAAAGGAGTTTCGTTTTAATATAGCAAAATCTAACACAGTTTATAAATTTTGAGCGAATAAAAAGCTATGTGAATATCGTTTAGGCTCAGCTCCGATTCTAAAATATCGTTCATGGACCAGATTTTGAGGCTTAAGCGACAGAAAGAAACCATTATTTTGAAATTGCACCGCCATCGAACACTCAGTTGAGGCTGACTGAGCTGCGCCATAGCGGTTGCTTGCTCGAGTTTCTAGAAGCTGATTATACACTAGATGAAACAAATCTGGTCAACCAGCCCGC
>LSSN01003458.1:0-11189 GCA_001970855.1 Smittium culicis | reverse complement strand
TAATAGTTATTGTTGATGTCAATTTACGGACTCTTGTGCGCGTTCTTGCTGGGAAGATGTTGTAGTAGCTGTTTGGCAGCGGATCCACTGAAAATGGATCGTTCGGGTCGACGTATTTCACTTTCGTGCTTGTTCTTTGTCTTCTTGTCGTTGATTGCGATGTGGGAAGAACCGTTGTAGGGTCAATTTCCTCTGAATACATTTGTACATACTTGGTTACGCTTGTTGGCAGAATTGTTGGAGGCGAAGGCGGGCTATAGCCTTGATAATAGACATATTCTTTAGTTGTAGATGTAGGTAAGATGGTCGGTGTGGTTGTAGATGTAGGTAAGATTGTCGGTGTGGTTGTAGTAGGCGGTGGAGGAGGGGGTGGAGGAGGAGGAGGTGGTGGTGGTGGTGGTGGTGGAGGGGGAGGAGGAGGGGAAAACGATGAGTAATAGACAGGGACGCTACTTGCTGTAGTAGGGATAGTTATTGTACTAGTTATTGTGCTAGTCCTAGTTCTCGTACTTGTACTAGTTATAATACCAGTGCTTGATGGGTCAACTGTTGGTGACGAAATTACTACCTGGTAAGTAACAGTAGGCTGAGCTCCCAAGTACCCAACAGTCGACATCAAGCTACCTCCATAACTTTGGTTTTCATCTGTAGCCATACTTTTTAACCTTGATGCGGGGTCAACATACCCGGGATCTTTTGAGTTTGTTGCATTTTGATAGTTGTAGTAGCCACAAAATATTAGACCCGGTTTATCAGTATAGCAGAATGTTCCTTCACCGCACTCCGATTGGACGTAGTAGTAGCCATTACATGCGTTAAACTTTCTCCCAGCACCATCGATGTCTACGCACACTCTTAAATCGCCAGTACATGGGCTATTGACCAAGTCTTGAGCCTTTGTCAAGCTTAAAAGCGCAAAAAGACCGTAAATCACAGAATTTACAACCATTTCTCAGTTTATAGTTACTTATAAAATTGAATTGTATATTTCAGTTTGTTTCAAAATGCTAATTTAGTTATTATTTGCGTGTAATGCTTGATCGAGTTATTGTATGCAGCTAAATGATGAGTGTTGTTTGATTATTAATTTATTGTGTATTTTTATAAAATTGATTTAGATTTCTTGTGAAAAATGTTGTTGAAACTGTATATAAATTGCATTTGATTTGGGATATGAATAGTTATATCTATTATCGGAAAGTAAATATATCTTATTGATTTTAAATGATCGAGTTATAGAGTGACATATATTTTTTAGGGGTGAAAATATAATGCAAAGTAATAGATAACTAGGTTTTAATTTTTAGTATACAGAATTAAACAAAAAAACTCTTTTATGTAACGTTCGATTCAAAATATTAAAAGAATTCAAATTTATTTTATATACAAAAGTGTACGAATGGAATAAAAGAGAGTAATTTGACTACTCTTTTGCGATTAATGAAGTTGAGGTATTGTTAAAGCGCAATGGCTCTATTAAATATAAGCCAAGAATGAAATAGTTAATAATTGTCTCATTTACGCCTATTGATTTATTTAAACTTCCAGTCTGAAAAGTAGATAAAATTTGCTTATTGGCAAGTTAATAGATTATTGTTTTATAAATTTTAAATTTTATTTAGTCTATGCGAGATATTTGACACAATTTGATCTCTTTACATTTCGCGTTTCTTCAAATCCAATTACTTTTCTAAATTCAAAAGAAATGTATTAAAATATGTTTGAAAAAATTCAATAAGCGTAATATATTTGAATTTTTTGATTAAATTACCAAAAAATAATTAATATTATTCTAAAACCAAAGAATTATATCATATGCCCATTTCTCTTGACTATGAAGTGAATAAATCTATTATTTCATATCCATAATTCATAACCTTTGTTTAATAAAGTGAAACATCAACCTAAAAATATCAGAGCAAGCCAGTAATAGTTAAATGCGATAACATCTGTTTTAGCTAAATCACCCGCCTAATCAGAGTAATGGGGGGTTTATTATTTATCTGAGACCATTTTTAGTTTTTTTCTCAAGTTAACACAGGAAAGCTGAGACATATTATCTAAAAATAGCCATAAGCTTATAAAAAAAGTTGTTGTTAAATTTGGTACGTGAAATCGCCATTAAAAAAACAATTATGAATTTGTGCCTAGGCGAAATATAGTTATTTGGAAATTAAAAAACAAATAAGATATGATTTCTCGATTGTTGGTGCATTTTAAATCTTGTAAAAAAAAATTACTTTATCTCCACAGAACTAATTGCGACGATACAAAAGTATGAAAATTTAGTCTTAAAAGTATCAATTCAGTATTTATAGAAACATTACATCTCCACAATTCGAGAATATTTTTTATTTTATTAAAATTAATGTAAAATAATAGAAGATGGATTTTTAATTGATATTCTTTAAGGTCGTTTTATTATGATTATGATTATCCTTGCCTGGAGGCTGTTTGTGACCCGCCAAGTGTAGAAAACCATGTTGAAAGAAACTAATTTAATTCTATGGCTTGATCGAATATATTTTTATTTTAAAGTAGCAGCAAATAATTGTTAAATTTTATACCATAAACGAGTTAATAAATTCGTATTTACAGATGGAGGCTTGATAAAAGAGAGAAAGGTTATTAGAAAATCAATTATAGCAACTTACATACTATCCAAAGTCTATTTGGAATTTTTATATTCATAACACAATTAGATTTTTATATATTGCTTTTTTAAAAAATGAATTAAATATTTCGCCAAGCTATAAAATAGTTATTTTTTATCACCAGCATTAGAATAAATTTGTATCATTCAAAAAAAAAACAAATTAAAATTCAAACTTTAATGACACAATATTAAAGGCAGTCTTTAATTATAATGGCTAAGGCGGGTAATTTTAATATCAAAACGAGTGATGGATAGTACAAAAATAAAAACTGCAAATTAAAAGGTCTATGATTAACTAAAATATGAATAGTAAAGGTGTAGTATGATCTGAAGGTATATGCTATGACGATATAAAAATCAAGCCTATTTAATACTCAAAAGTAACAGGCGTTTCTGTTATTTCAACTCTTGGTTTTCCAGGGCACTGCTTGAAAACTCTATAAAACATTTTGCATTTAATTTGATTGTCAACTGGTATACAGTTAAACTGTTCAATCCTTGTAAAAATGCAATCTCCCAATTTCTCTAAAAATTTTTAAAAAAAATAATCTTTGTAAAATATTATATGATATATATTTTTGGTATGTTTTTCTCGTAAAAAAGCAATCTAATGTCTTGACATTATTTTTATATGTATTTAAGCTCGTTGTATTAAATTTTTAATAGGTCATCCGTAATATTTAGGACTGGAATTTTAAGTACTCTAATTTTTTTAAGGAAACTTGCAAAGCTAAATTGTAGATATAGGCGAAGAAAATTATAATCTTACCTTTATGAATTTTATTTTCCATTTTCAAGGAAAAGATTTTTGTCAGATTAAAAAATAGATAATATTTTTGTATAATTTAAATCGACTATTATTTGTACTAGAAGGAAGGGGGGGTTTGAAATCAATTAGGCTGTAGAGAATTTGCCAAGATGCTGCTTGGGTTTTAATAGTTGACAGAAGAAATCTTGATATGAGCAGATAAAACTGCGGAATTCGGAAGTAAAGCTGTATGTTTTTGTGGCAATATGTAAAGTGTGATAGAAGGCTTATAACGTAGTTGTAGCTGTTAGGAATTACTAAGCAAAAAGTTATGGGCTTAAGGCAAGAAATGCAAAAGATGAATACTTGCAAGAATTAAATCAAAATTACGACTTTTTTTGATTAATAATTTCTATTTTTAACAATGCGGCACTATTTGCTATAATGCAGCCAATAATTTACTGCTATTATATCCGCAGCAAATGATATCTAATTATCTCTAAACTGCACAGAAAATACCTATATTTATTCAATCGTAGCCAGTAATTTTTGCAGCCGCATATATTAGTCCAATTATATTATCCGCAGCGAATATCCAAATTTACAAAGCCCTTAAATACTTTTCAAATTAAATGCAACTTTTTATCTCGATTTTTCAATTCATTTTTTATATAAAGTCAAGTATATATTTCTTATTGTTTTTATACATACTTATTCCTTTTATACTAATCAATTCATCAATAATGTCAGCCTCTAAAGTCACAACGTTTAGGATATTTAATATCCCAAAGAAAATATTTGACTCTATAAGAAATAACCCTTCCTTCGAAAAACTAGGCGCTTCAATCGAAGACTTACATCACAAAAATAGATTGAGACTAGAAAATATTAAAGCGCAGAATTTGACCTTGCTTTCTGAAACTATCTCATGTAACTTGTGCGGAAATCTCGTTTTTAATTCATTTCTCGAACAGCGCGAACATTACAAAAGCGAAACACATCTCAAGAATTTATCTAAAAGAATCGATTCAAGTAATCCAGAAGCTATAAAAAATTTGGATACTTTACCTTCTCTCAAAAAATTATCCTTTGATGATAATAACCTCTCTCATAAAGACGGAAATAGTTCAGGTTTAGCAGAATCAGATCTATATGAAGACAGTTTAAAAACAAATGACAGCAATGCTTCAAGGATATGGTTTTCTACTTTCCCAGATATCAATAAAGAAAATACTAATTCAAGTAACGTAGCCACTGACCAAAGTACAACAAATACTCCTCCTGGAACAAACAAAATTGACCAATATGGAGTATACAAAGCTGTACTATTTGATAAAAGATCAAAATCACACTCCTCTTCAACTTCTCTATTCGACGAACTAACAAATTTACAAATTGATTCAAAAGACTCTTCCCAACAACAAACAGATATATACTGGTCTATACTTCTCTTATCAGGCGGCCATTTTGCTGCAGGTGTTTTCAATAATAAAACCGGAAAATTAATCGCCCATAAAACCATCCACCGATATACAACAAGAAAAAAGCAAGGTAAATCTCAGTTAAGTCACGATAAGGCGAAAAATCGAGTTGCCAAGAGCGCTGGTGCTCAAATTCGTAGATACAATGAACAAAAATTGCTCGATGAAGTAAATGAAACATTAAATTCATGGAAGCCGTATTTGCTAAATAGCAGCCGTATATTCCAATCCACTTCTAAAGCATCTAGAAGAGTGTTTTTTGGCGGACAAGATTCTGTTCTTCTTTATGGTACTCCTTTTTTCTTTGTATATATTTTCTTCGGCGCTAGCCAATTATTGATACTACTTTTTACATTGTCTTGAACTTTCTTCATTTATATAAATTGTTTTAGATTCGCCTGCAATTCGTATATGTCCCATTCAAATTAAACGACCGACTTTAGACGAGGTGTCAAAAGTATACGAATCTTTAAGCTCGGTTTTTACCAGAAAAATAGACCCTGTTCAGCGTTCTCAATCTCCTTCGTCTAAATTAAACGATACTACAACTGACGGAAAAGCTGCAGTGTCATCCTTAGATTTGGATCAGCATACGCTGGATGATCTTAGTGAATCTAGTGACTTTGAATCTGATGGAACTCTTGAACCAGAACCAAGGCCTGAATTAGTAGCATTCCTTTATGAAGCAGCAGCTACAATTCAAGATAAGTCAAAGTCGAATGAGCAAGTTCTAAATTATCTAGAAACAAATAAAGAGATGTTACTAGATGCTTTTCTTGATCCTGCAACAGAACTGAGATACTTAGAAAAGTGCCCATCATTAAAAGGAAACAAAACACCAACTTTGCTGTTTCTTGCTACTGTATTTGAAAGGCCAGAGTCAATAATATTCTTGCTTGACCATGGCGATGATCCGTCTATAACTAACGGCCATCCACCGATATATAGTAGCGGGAAAACAGCTTATGAAATGGCTCCAAACAGGAGTATACGAGATGTTTTTAGGAAGTATAGATTTGATAACGAAGTGGTTTTTGAGCATTCTTTGAACCCTTCAGATGTACATGAATTTTCAGAGTGGGATAGCTCGCGAATTCCCAGAGGTTGGAAAGAGCCAGATCCTACAAAAATGGCTCCTGAATCATCTATCAAAAATGACAAAGGGTCCAGTAAAGCGAATAAAGGATCAATGAGCAAAAGCCAAGCCAATCAAAAGCAAAAAGAGCCTAAAAAGCAATTAAATAAAAATAAGCAAGCTAGCAAGCAAAGTACCAGCACTCCTGCTACCGCATCTACTAGCGCGTCTACTAATAATGATCAAGTTTCAAATGGAGCTAAAAATTCAGGTATTCTAAACTCTTTGAAAACCAATAGGACGAAACTACCGAACCCAAGCGGGGCAAACAATAACACATTTATGTCAAGTTCTCAGTTTTCGATATCTTCAGGGAAAACATTGGCTACGAGCACACGAAGAATGCAGCAGCAATCGCGTACACTACAAGGAGACTTGGCAGCACAGCGGGAACTCCGAGCTAAAGCTGCAGAGGCAAGGTTAGCTGGATTACAATGAATCATTTGAATTTTGATCACATTAATTATGCACTTGTATCCTTGCTAATGATACAGATTAAGGATCGATACTTTACATAAGTTTGTTTAGCCTTTTTAGTTTTATTATATTATTAGAATACAGATATACAATTATATACTTTTTTAAGACTTGTTTTTTCATACTCTTTATCTAATCATTTTTAGCATAAATAGAATATAATTATTTATCAATTTAGCAGTTTTAGAGTTGATTAGTTTTAAATGTTAATATTTTATATACAGAATAAACAAACCAATATATTAGCAGAGTGATATATTATGCTAATGATTTAGCCAATAAAACTCTATTTTTAATTTAAAGCAAAAGTAATGAGCCAATAATCGAATATTTCATCATATTTTTAGCCAATAGTTAATTCTGTTCGTCTCTGATTTTTTAGTAAAAAAATATTTTGTCTTTTTTTTGTTTGTATTTTTTTTTAGATTTAAAATCGTTTAGAGAAATTGGACAAGTAACCTTTTGTATTTTATTTTCAATATCACTATCTAAAATTAATCAATAAGCTGAAGATGAGCAAAGTGAGGAGAAAGAGAGCACGATTCCCACCCGAGGGGTTTGAAGAAATAGAACCCACACTTAAAGATTTTGAGCAGCAAATGCGCGATGGTAAGCAATTTTTACAATACACTTAGTTTGAATAAAACATGTTTATATTTATACGAATTACCAATAAACATATTAATAAGAGGCACTTTCTAATTTTTATTTATTGGTAAACAATAAATTTATAACAGCCGAAAATGAGCCGCATGAGGGAAAGAGAAGAGTTGAAGCTGTCTGGCCAATAATGAAAATCCATCATTTGCGAACGCGATACATCTACGATTTATACTACAAGCGTGAGGCGATATCTTTTGAAGTGTACGACTACTGTTTGCAGAAGAAGCTTGCAGACGCGAACCTGATAGCTAAATGGAAGAAGCCCGGGTTTGAGAAGTTGTGCTGCCTTAGGTGCATCCAGCCGCGCGATACCAACTATGGTACAGCGTGTATATGTCGAGTGCCAAAGGGTAAACTTGAAGAAGGGCGTACTGTTGAGTGCGTTCATTGCGGATGCCGCGGTTGTGCCTCGACAGATTAGATTAATCACTTTTTCGCCAGCAGATTTTCTTTACGTTTTTTTTTTTAAAAAAGGCTTTAGTATCATAAAGCGTCTGAATGATCAACATTGTTTCATCTAATTGCAGAACTTTATTCTGCCGTATATTTTTTTCAAACATTTCGGCCTACTTAAGAGCTACATTTTCAATTTGCAAAAGTTTGCGTATGTATCGAGCAGTAGTAGGTTAATTATCATTTTAACCGTAAGTTTTATAGTCATTTAATCGGTTTTAATGAAATTTTTAGTAAATTCTGATTAATAAACTTCAGGTTCGAAAAGTTGTTTTTAATTTTATGCCTCAATTTTTTTTCATAGTGAGTTTACACATATATTATTTGGATATTTTATTATGAGCTTATTGCTGTGTATAACTAAAATTGAACAGTATAAATACAAGTGAGAGTGTGAGATGACAGTAAGAACATAATTTAAAGTTTATAAAATATTGAAAATGAGAAAAGCCTCAATTGAATTTATTTCTTTTATTTGATAAAATTCATACTATAAACTTTCTAAAGCCATTAATTTCTGATCCGCTTGTTAGTCAGCCAATCAACATCAAAATACATTTAAAAAATTTTTTCTAAAGTTTTATAACTGAAAAAAAAAAAATCGTTATTTTACAAAAAAAATCGCAAAAATATAAAGCTATAAATTTATTATTAGCGGAAAGGCTCCTATCCATTTACTAAATAAAATTAATAATTGAAAATTTACCTTTCAAACATCCCAAATAGCAGCTTTTAAAATGCCTAAAGTGACGATAAAAACTCTCAAGCAGGCAAATCGAGCCAAATCTGCCAATACCCCACAAACTATAAAAGAATCATCCAAGCCATATTCGGCCAACACCAAGCAAACAAAGCAAAAAGACGATGGTTCAAGGCACTTCGGACCCAAATTCAATAAGGAGCTTGGTCAACACATCCTCACCAATCCACTTGTGTCACAGAGTATAGTTGATAAGGCTGGTGTGAAACAGACCGACGTAGTCCTAGAAGTAGGTCCGGGAACAGGTAATCTAACGGTGCGCATCTTGGCAGCTGCCAAAAAAGTTATAGCCTGTGAAGCAGATCCCCGCCTTGCTGCCGAATTAACAAAAAGAGTAAGCGAAACAGAGTATAGCCGTCGATTGGAAATCCTGAATGGCGATGTTATGCTACATGATCCGTTGCCATTTTTCGACGTTTGTATCAGTAACACTCCATACCAGATATCCTCGCCATTGACCTTCAAACTGCTGATGCATAAGCCAACATTCCGATGTGCAGTGCTCATGTTCCAGCGCGAGTTTGCGCTGCGGTTGATAGCACGCCCTGGTGACAGTCTATACTGCCGTTTGTCCGTCAACGTGCAACTATATTCGAAAGTTACTCATGTCATGAAAGTTGGCAAGAACAATTTCAAGCCTCCTCCAAAAGTCGAGAGCAGCGTTATCAAGATGGAACCATACAATCCTTCCCCCCCTGTAAAGTTCGAAGAATTCGATGGGCTCGTTCGTATTGCTTTTCTCCGCAAAAACAAGCAGATAAGGTCTAACTTTATGACTAGCTCTGTACTCGAAATGCTCGAAAACAACTACAAAACTTTCTGCGCTTCCAACGATATTATCTGCGAGGACTTTGAAGGCGGTATCAAGGGTAAAATCGATAGTATTCTCAAAGATAATGGCCACTCTGAATCTAGAGCTGCTAAAATGTCTATCGACGACTTTTTAAAGCTTCTTGTTGCTTTCAACGATGCTCATATCCATTTCTCTTAAATATATAAAACCCCATCCTTTACTTACATTTACCTACTTTTGAAAAAAAAATATCTTTCCTGTCTCCTCTATATATCTCTTGGCAATGCCTACTTAATAGCTGCCTTTTCCGCTTTTTATAGATAGATACTCAAAACCTCTTAATATTCACATTAACTTATTTACAACATTCCCTTTAAATATATTTTATTACAACCATCTATATCACCCAATAAACTAGTCCTAGTATCGCCTTAATATTTATTAGATTTCAATTTTTTTATTACTTTTTGACTGTAAAAAATAGCATAAACAATTAGATAGGCATTAAATTTGTACTAATTATATTTATTTAGTTCTCTAAATATTTTTTTATATCTATTTTAAAAAAAAACCATTTCTGTACATGTAGATGGTTAAATAAAATAATATGGAGTAAAAGAAAGGATATATGGGGGGGGGGGGAGGCCAAGGAAAAATTATATGCTTTAAATGCTGAATCCGAGCAGTACATTATCAATGAGTCTTGTTGTGCCCATTTTCCAAGCGCATGACATTATTGCACCTTCAGGGCCAACATTTTGAACGTCAGATAAGTCAGCGCTACTAGAAATCTTGATATAGTCAAATTTAAAATGTTCATTCCCTTCCTTTTCAGTTTCCATTAAAACACAGTCTATTAGTTTCTTAGAGTCGACAACTTTGTCGTTTGTAAATAGCTCTTTAGCTCTTTTCAAGCCTCTATACACAGCGGGTGCGTGTTTTCTTTGTTCCGGGGTTAAGTAAACATTTCTTGAGCTTAGAGCAAGGCCATCAATTGGATCGCGTTCAGTTTCAGAAACTCTGATGGTACCAGGCTCAAGGAGCAGGTCCATAGCTAAGCGGCGAACAACGATGCATTGCTGGATATCCTTTTGGCCAAAAACAGCGAAATCGGGTCTGACAAGAACAAGGAGTTTGGTGACAACAGTGGCCACGCCGCGGAAGAAAGTTTTTCTGATGGAGCCTTCGAGTTGTTCAGATAGCCCATCAACAGAAACAAAAGTTCCTTTGGTCAAAATATCGCGGAGATTTTCTAGTGAAGGGTACATTTCCCTAACAGTTGGCGCAAATACCACAGTAGAAATTCCATCTAGCTTTTCTAGTGCCAGCAAGTCGTTTTCAAGAGTTCGCGGGTACTGGTCGAAATCTTCGTTTGGAGCAAACTGGGTTGGATTCACGAATATGCTCACGATAACAACTGAACTAGATTTGGCAGCTTCCTTGACCAGCTTGATGTGACCGCTATGCAGCGCGCCCATTGTTGGCACAAAACCGACAACCAGACCTGCCCTTATCTGCTCTAGGCGATAAGCGCGCATTTTGCTTGTTGTGTTGATTACTTTCAAGACCCCCATTTCAAACAGCTAATAATTTCTTTATATTTGCCTTTATTCAAAATAATAACCGCGCTGGAAATAATAAAGATTTTGGATTGGAATCTAAACTATGAAATGCTTGAAATAATTTCTTTAGTTGAATAAATATAAAAAAGTACGATTAAATCCCAAATCCCAAATCTATAATTCTTCACTCTTTTTTAATTTAAAGGCCTATAGGGCAGCTTTAACAGATGGCCAATAATACGCACGTAAATTTTCAGTCTTGAACTGCTTCGAAATACAATTGGCCAAATTCTTCCACTGCCAATAAATACTCTATTATCTCTGTCAAGGCCTCACTTTTACTTTTCTATATTCACAAGATTGAATAGTTCAGATGCCATTTTCAGCTAAAACAATATCTCTTACCACACCTAAACCATAAACTGTAATGACTGAAACTAATTTAAATTGGCTGCTAATGA